>NBZC01000064.1:0-82191 GCA_002245345.1 Scheffersomyces stambukii
ACCCCACGCTGTCCTCCCATCCCCATCCCCCAGCACCCTTCCGATATTTCCACCAGCCCCGCCGCCCCTCCCAATCGGGAAAGATCCCCATTTGTAAGCAGCCTGCACACAGACCGGAGCCGCACCCCTCCATCGCCCACCGCGGCCACTATAAATAATTGGCAACCACCACTACGCGCAGTTGCCCCCGTTGCCACCGACGATTCTAGGCCCCACTAACAGTGATAGTTAGCCATGGACCCAATGGACGTGTCACGTGACGCGGTGCACCTCGCGCACGCGTGGCTCCCGCAATTACCGATGCTTTACGCGTCAGGACCCCACGCCGGCGCCGGCGCCCCTGATGCCCTCAACGCTTCGGGGTCTGTGCCGGGGGCCGACGGCGTTTCTGGGTCCCCCACCTACAGCGACTTGACCCCCTGCTTCTTGCAGGGCGCGGTCCTGGCGGTGGTGGCCATCGCCATGGTGGTGGCCGCCCTCCACCAGATCCGCTCCCTCGCCGCCCGCAAGGTGTCCGTCGCCAACCGCACCGGTTGGACCTTCTACGTCAAGATGGCGTTGGTGGTGGTCCAGATTGCCTTGCACGTGACGGTGGCCGTCACCTCGCCCCATCAGGGCATCGTGGCCACCGCCCTCGCTGCCAACGTGGCTGCAGCAGTAGGGGCCGCCGCTCTCCACTATCTTGAACAGTACAAGGCTACTGTGGCCAACGGGGCGTTGTTGTTTTACTGGTTGTCGCAAGTGGTGTTGCACGGTGCCAAGGTGGCCAACGAAAGGTTGCGGAGCGGCGGAGCGACCACTTACGCCGTGGTGACAGCAGTGGCCGCCGTGAACGCAGCAGTGGTGCTCGTGTTCGAGACTGCGTGTCCTCCGCGCCCGGTGATCGGATGGAAGCCCCGGGCTTCGCCATACGACACTGCCAATGTGTTCTCGCGCATCACCTTTGACTGGATGGGCCCTTTGATGAAGAAGGGCTACGTACAATACTTGACGGAAGCAGACTTGCCGGGGTTGCCCGAGGAGTTGCGGGCAGCAGCCACGGCATCCCGCTTCGACCGTGAGTGGCACGGGCAGACGGGACCCCACCCTTCGTTGTTCTGGGCGGTGGCCCGGGCATTTGGCCTCCAGTTCGTCGTGGGTGGAGTCTTTAAAGGCGCCCAGGACGCATTGGCATTTGTGCAGCCCCAGTTGTTGAAGTTGTTGATCCAGTTTGTCAATGACTACTCCCGGTCCGCCGCCGCCGGCACCCCGATTCCGCTCACACGAGGACTCATGATCGCAGGGTCCATGTTTGCAGTGTCGGTGGTGCAGACGGCGTGCTTGCATCAGTACTTTCAGCGGGCGTTCGACTTGGGTATGAAGATCAAGCTGTCGTTGACGCTGGTCATTTACAACAAGGCCCTCGTGTTGTCGACCGAGGCCAAGCAGGAAGCCACCACCGGTGACATTGTCAACTTGATGTCGGTTGACGTGCAGCGGTTGCAGGACTTGGTGCAGAATTTGCAGATTATTTGGTCGGGCCCCTTTCAAATTGGTTTGTGTTTGTACTCGTTATACGGGTTGATTGGAAACTCGATGTGGGCAGGTGTCGCCATCATGGTGGTGATGATCCCTTTGAATGCCGTCATTGCTCGTATCCAGAAGCGGTTGCAGAAGACCCAGATGGCCAACAAGGACGAGCGGTCGCGGTTGATTAATGAGATCTTGAACAATATCAAGTCCTTGAAGTTGTACGGATGGGAACAACCTTACTTGCGCCGCCTTAACCATGTGCGTAACGACAAGGAATTGCGCAACTTGAAGAAGATGGGTATTTTCAGCGCCGTCACCAACTTCACTTGGTCCCTCGCCCCCTTTTTGGTGTCGTGCTCCACCTTTGCTGTGTTTGTCCTCACTGAGAAACACCGCAGTTTGTCCACTGACTTGGTATTCCCCGCGTTGTCTCTCTTCAACTTATTGTCGTTCCCTCTCGCAGTGGTTCCCATGGTGATTACCAACATTGTCGAAGCCCAGGTGGCTGTGGCCCGGTTGACCAAGTTCTTGACCGGTGCCGAGTTGCAGGCAGATGCTGTGGCCAAGGCTCCCAAGGCCACCCGCATAGGCGATCCCGCAGTGTCCATCACCAACGGTACCTTTTTGTGGTCCCGGGCCAAGGGCGACCACAACTACAAGGTGGCTCTCTCCAACATCAACTTGGTAGCCCGCAAGGGCCATTTGGACTGTATTGTCGGCAAGGTGGGCTCAGGTAAGTCCTCGCTCATCCAAGCCATCCTCGGTGACTTGTACAAGTTGGACGGTGACGTTACCTTGCACGGCAAAATTGCCTACGTATCGCAGGTGCCATGGATCATGAACGGTACTGTGAAGGACAACATTCTTTTTGGCCACAAGTACGATGCTGACTTCTACGACCGCGTGCTTAAGGCATGTGCCTTGACGGTGGACTTGAGCATCTTGCCCAAGGGCGACCGCACCGAAGTGGGTGAAAAGGGTATTTCGTTATCGGGAGGGCAGAAGGCACGGTTGTCGCTCGCCCGTGCCGTGTATGCCCGTGCTGATGTGTACTTGTTGGATGACCCCTTAAGTGCTGTTGATGAGCACGTGGGACGCCACTTGACCGATCATGTATTGGGACCCCATGGTTTGTTGCACACCAAGTGTAAGGTGTTGGCTACAAACAACATCAATGTGTTGAGCATTGCTGACAACTTGCACATGGTCAGCGATGGACGCTTGATTGAACAGGGCGCCTATGAAGATATCATGAAGCAAGAAAACTCAAAGATTCGCCAATTGATCCAGGAATTTGGCAAAAAGAAGGACTCATCCCCTACCCCCTCAGGAGAATCAGGCCGCAAGAAGCAAGAGAAGGCTGACTCTCCGGATGACGAAGCCAAAGACGATGTTAATTTGCAGGATTTGGACTCTGACTGTGACTTTGAAGTGGGGAGCTTGAGACGCGCCTCTGACGCTTCCTTGGTTCCTGACGACGAACGTGACGCCTCGGACATTGAACCTGAAGACGAAGATGCAAAGGCTCGTAAAGAGCACCTCGAGCAAGGTAAAGTTAAGTGGGATGTGTACCGGGCCTATGCTGAGGCTTGTAACCCCGTGAACGTGTGTATCTTCTTGTTGACAGCCCTTATTGCCTTTGTCATTAATGTCGGCTCCAACGTGTGGTTGAAGCACTGGTCCGAGGTTAACACCCGGTACGGCTACAACCCAAACATCGTGTTGTATTTGGGGGTGTATTTCCTCTTGGGAATAGGCTTCTCGTTGGCTTCCTTGATCCAAAATATATTCCTCTGGATATTCTGTACCATCCAGGGTTCTAAGAAGTTGCACAACCAAATGGCTGTAAGTGTGTTGCGAGCACCCATGACCTTCTTTGAAACCACTCCCATTGGAAGAATTCTCAATCGGTTTTCCAATGATGTCTACAAAATTGACGAAATCTTGGGAAGGGTGTTCAGCATGTTTTTCAGTAACTCCATCAAGGTCTTCCTCACCATCTGCGTCATCTGTTTCTCCACTTGGCAATTCATCTTCCTCGTGGCTCCCTTGATGATTTTGTACGTATATTACCAACAATACTACTTGAGAACGTCTCGTGAGTTGAGAAGATTGGACTCGGTCTCTAGATCGCCCATATTTGCCAATTTCCAGGAATCGTTGACAGGGGTGTCTATTATCAGAGCTTATGGCCAAGAAGAAAGATTCCGGTTTTTGAACGAGACCAGAGTTGACAAAAACATGAGCGCTTACCATCCAGCTATCAACGCTAATAGATGGTTGGCAGTGAGATTGGAGTTCTTGGGTTCGGTCATCATTTTGGGTGCAGCAGGATTGTCGATCTTGACCTTATCGTCAGGACATTTGACGGCAGGGTTGGTTGGTTTGTCTGTATCTTATGCCTTACAAATCACCCAGTCCTTGAACTGGATTGTCAGAATGACTGTCGAGGTTGAAACCAACATTGTGTCCGTAGAAAGAATCTTGGAATACTCACAGTTGAAATCAGAAGCTCCCGAAATCATCCCCGATCATAGACCTGCATTTGACTGGCCTCAAAAAGGTGAAATCAGATTCAACGACTATTCTACTAAATACAGACCAGAATTGGATTTAGTATTGAAAAACATCAATTTGGAAATCAAGCCAAAAGAAAAGATTGGTATCGTTGGAAGAACTGGTGCTGGTAAGTCATCCATCACCTTAGCCTTGTTTAGAATCATTGAACGCTTTGACGGGAACATTGTCATTGACGATGTGGATACGTGTACAATTGGATTAGCCGACTTGAGACACAAGTTATCCATTATTCCACAAGATTCGCAAGTTTTTGAGGGTACTATTAGATCCAACTTGGATCCAACTGATGAGTACACTGACGACCAGATCTGGAAGGCATTAGAGTTGTCCCACTTGAAGAACCATGTTGAAAAGATGTACAGTGAGAGAGATGCCGATTCCGATATCGATAATCCTTTGAATGTCAAGATTAATGAAGGTGGAGCCAATTTGTCTATTGGACAACGACAATTGATGTGTCTCGGTAGAGTGTTGTTGAAGTTGAACCGTTCAAACATTTTGGTGTTGGACGAGGCCACCGCAGCTGTCGACGTGGAAACCGACCAAATCTTGCAGCAGACAATTAGAAGCGAGTTCAAAGAAAAGACAATCATCACCATTGCCCACAGGTTGAATACCATCTTGGATTCTGATCGAATTTTGGTGTTGGAAAAGGGGCAAGTTGCTGAGTTT
This sequence comes from Scheffersomyces stambukii, assembly GCA_002245345.1. Classification (NCBI taxonomy): domain Eukaryota; kingdom Fungi; phylum Ascomycota; class Pichiomycetes; order Serinales; family Debaryomycetaceae; genus Scheffersomyces; species Scheffersomyces stambukii. The sequence continues at coordinate 4,765 of NBZC01000064.1, forward strand.
GACACCCCGGAGAACTTGTTGAAGAAGAAGGATTCATTGTTTTATTCTTTGGCCAAGCAAGGAGGTTTTGTTGACGACAGCGAATAGCTGTTTTCAATTGTTAAATAGTGTGTTATCATCGCAATAACTTATTTACTTATAGAACGTTAAAATACAGTATATTCACAAACTTTTAGTGTAGATTAATGCTCGCTTCTCTTTCGAAGGGTATTTCTATAGTACAATTGCTGGAAATCCAGTGCGGAGCCAACGTCACAAGGGTTCGACTGGGTGATGGCTATCAAAGAATCAAGCCCATCTTCGCGTATCAAGTCCCCATTATTGTCAAACTCAAAGCAAGTCAAGAGGTTGCTGTCGCTTTCCACATCTAACGACGCTATCAAGCGGTTATGACGACCGTCCACGGCAATGTCGACAATAGAGTTGTCTGCAGTCCATGTTTGCCTGTACGTCACTCCAAGATCGGCGCCAATCTCAAACTGCAATACTGCAGCGGTGTTTTCCACAAGCACAAACAATAAGTGGCTCGATTCAGTTTTCGTAGACAATATTCTCGCGACAGATATCTCCTGGATCGAGTCCTCGCTCAAGAATCGCTCAGGGGGCAAATGTCCCAGGTGTAATAGTCCCAGTATATATTCCCGTAACGGTACTTTTGCAAGTAACTTGTTGTCGAACCAATGCCATACACAGAAGTAGTCATCACCTCCTCCACTTATCAACAATGATGGGTCGTACTCGGGGATGGTTAACTCAGAAACATACTCCTGGTGGCCAAACAACCAGTCCTTGATGACATAACTCTTGGGGTAGTTGGTCACGCGGATGTGCTCGTCACGATCCCCGGTAATAATGAACTGCTTTCCCTTGTACTTTGCAATCAACACATCGCTCAACATGGAAACATGACCCAAGAGAGGTACCAAGTCCTTTTCCCCGATTGGCTTCTGTTCGTCAATCGACACTGTGTACACGTCACCAAACTTGTCAGCAACCACCACATTCTCATCTTCATCCACCGAAATTGCACAGGGCCGCTTTGGTAATGGTTGTCTCTTGAGTAATTGCAAACAATTGTCCTTGTCAAAGTCGATTTGGAAAACTAAGACAGACTTGTCGGCGTCAGTGGTGCCAACAATGTACTTTTCTGTGGACGATAATTGTAGCGCTCGAATAAAGTTGAATATGGGCTGGCTGAAGATGGGCTCTCCCTTCTTCTTGGACATCTTTACTTGGGAATTCTGGTTGGTGACTGGGTCTATAGTCTTTTCGTCAATCCATTCTCCAACCTTGTTGCCACTGTCAATGTCGAAAACCTGCAACGCATTTTTCACAGATGCGAAGAGATGTGTTCCAGCCTTATTTATGACTAGAATCTGAAACGGATGCTTCATCTTGTCTTGACTTGAGGTTGGAGTTGTCTTGTTGCCTATTCCATCGGCTTTCAGAAAAATTTCCCAGTGCTACCATAGTAGGTCACGTGAAAATCTCGAATTCTCCTTCTATGGTTCTAATGGATGTAAATGAATGGGAAAGTCGTGAAAGGCCTTCAACTAAACCTCCTTCGAATGTTTCTGAGTGATGGTTGAATTATTATTAGGCCTTATGGTATGTCCCATCCATATCATAAAGTCTACGGCTGCAAATACATTAATTGTTCTTCGGGTAATATCCATCGTCTACATGAATACATGATTTATATGGGTTCCTGTTTCTCAATTATTGGGTCTGTATTATTGGTATTACCCGTTTCACGGATAACAAGAATCTGCCTCTAAGTTTGCTGCGATTTCGGGTGCCTATTGCTAGTTAATTTCACCTTCAAATGGCAACTAGTTGTCCCAACAAACACCAATATCCTAGAACAGTTGGTACTAATTATTTCTTTTTAAATCCCCATCCCGATGTCCAGCTATACAACTTCTTGCCCATTGTATCCGCATCAGGATTAGTGGGTGAATCACCGGTTGATATCTTTTCAAAACCAGCTACCAACTCCTCCTTGTCGTCGTCATCCATTTGGCCAGTCTCCGGTGTTTCGTTGGGAATAAATTTCTGAGGCTTGATTTCATCCTGAGAGCTATTGTTTGATCCTGCTCCCGTGTTTGCCTTGAACTTGAAGCTGTTTATAAAGTTGGCGATATTTTTGTTCAATGAATAGGGGGCATCTACTAAGTCCACACCATGATGCTTTGGTTCCACAAAGTTGAATATAAACTCATCGGCCGTCATGTTCCAAATCTTAAAGTTCAGTGATTGTTTCCATGATTCAATGAATTTGGTATTGAAATCATTGATATTACCGATATGAGCTGCATCTGACCCGCTCAAGTCATTAAAACCAGGAGGGGGTTGGTGGAATTTTTCGGCATACTGGGCAAACCTCATTGTACTGATTAACGAATTCAAATAATCTTCAAATTGGTATCTTATAAAGTCATCACTTCCAACAAATTCGTCTTTTCTTTCTGAATTGACAATGTTGTTTATTAAATGGTTAATAAACTTTTTGTCCATTGAACTCAAATGCAAATCATCGGGCACATAGTTTTGGCTCTTGGGGAATTTGATTTCCTTTGTATCAAGATTAACAACTACATCAATTCCATAGTTTTCTGCTTGGTTAACAAACAACAAGTTTGAGCATCCAACCATAAAACTATCGACTGACAATTCATCTAGCTGCTGCAACGGCAAATATGGATTCCAAAAGGAATTCTTGCCATTAAATATTTGCAACGGGAGACCAAAGAATCTCAACATCGATATTCTGCTATTGGTATTAAGGGTAGATGGCTTTTTCAACGGCCCGCTAGTTTCAATATAATCTATTAAGGGACATCCTGAATTGTCAAGATTGTTGATGAGATTCGGTATCAAAGAAATCATATTATTCTGGAATTGTGTCAACACCTCTAAATTATTGTTGGAAAAAATCAAAATCTTCTTGTCAAGCAACAAACTTTTAAATATTACCATGAAGCTTTGTTTAAATTTTATAATAGAAGACTTTAGATTTAAATTAACGTAATTTTCTTCTTCCTTTTCAAAAAGTTTTTCTTGATCTATGTGCATTTCGTTGTCAATTAGTTTGAATTGATTGTTTAAATTATCAAACAAGTCCTCTAATAATTCGAAATTATTAAACGTCTCCTGTTGAAAATAACTCTTGGTGATAATGGATAATTTCTCCTTGATTTTGGAAAATATCGGCTGCTTGCGTACTATTACCACGATCGCTTTCTGAACAATGGACCTGGTAATGTCCTTATTCCGTTCTCTCTCCTCTGCAGTCAAGTCGCTGGTTTTTACTTGTCGCACACACGAGCAGCCAAATAATGTTCGCAAGTGACGAGGATCGCCTTCAAACTTGTTCAAATCTTCGTAATTGTCGATCGATTGATGTTGATCAAAATCGTAAACCAAGTTGAAGTTGGAAAACGTTTCCTCAAACAAATGTGACCCGTCCGGCAATGCCTGGAATGAGATGTTCTTGAACAAAGATGTGTCATACTCAGGATGGTAATTTGATTTCCACCACTGAATTTCAGGACCTCGCTGATGGTGGAAGTCCACTAAGCAGATGGCAAAAATCATATCGTCAAAGGTATTTAAGTCGCTGTTTTGGGAATACATTGTCTTTGTTGGAGATGCAGTTATGGGTAAATTCTTAATCTGTATTGACTTACGTTTACTGGATAGGCTGGTGGTGGTGTGAGCCGAAGAAGGCGTGCTTACATTGTCAACCACGGATTTCCGGACGATTATTGGTTCTTCTAATTTAACGGGAGAGTCAAACGAGCTGTTTCTATTCGATCCCAATCTCATAGGACGGCATTGGAACTCTTCTGTGGAGGAGCTTGATCTTCGGCGGTCATTTGTCGAGTCCAAGTTATGATGACGAGGAGTTTTGGGAGTGCTTGAAGAACTGGACGAGCTATTGGACAAATAGGAACTGCGATCCCGTTGTTTGGTCAAACGTAGTGGACGTAATTCGCCATTTCCTGGAGGAGGGTGGGACTGGGAAACCGCCGCATGTGGAGTATGGAAACTGTTGCGCTTTGATCTCGGTACCGAAGATAGCTGCAATGGTATTGAAGGCGACGAATCGTCGTTGGTTCCAGATCCCGGGATCTTGTTGTCGGACCAAGGATTGTCTTCACTAGGGTCAGCCATTTCTCGATTGGTTATGAAGCATTTACTTGATCACAGGTGTTGCACCTTTGTCATCAACATTAAGATCAGGACCCTGGAGGCTTAGCTTGCTAAGTAGTGTCTATATTTGGATCCAAATTGATGGGGTATACAATTGCAACTACTGTGTAATGACACCTGAAGTCCCTAAATGGAAATAATGTAACAAAATTACCACTACCAATTATCGTTTACGACTGCAGCTATTTTTTTCGTGGGGCCAGCCTTCACCAACGGGCATGCACTAGAGTAGGACCACTCGTGATCAACTACTTCCAAAAGGGATATTGAAAATAAAAAGTAGCACGAAAACCAGGGTTTCACAATCTATTATGACTCTTCTCGCTGTCTTAGGTGGTATATAGCGCCAGTTCTGGCCATCGCTAAGGTCGTCTTGGCATTGAACGTCAACAGTTTGCCGGAAGTGACACGCAGACATTATCAGGGGAAACAAACGTCACCGTAACGTATGCTCTTGATGCTATATATCACTGAACCCTGAGATCTATCACTACATTTCTCGATAAAGTAGACGCCTCTTTGACATACTTGCGTGGTTGTCGTACTTACTATTCCAATCACGTGCGATTGCTCATGCAAGGAAAAAGATGGGAGTGCGAGTTGTGTATTCTCCACAATTGGTATATAAGGTCGCCAAACGAGTTGATTTGGACAACCATCAATTGCTCATAAGTAAACCAGAAAATGTCGTTGCAAGAAGGTAACAAATTTCCCGAGGGGGTAGAATTGTCGTACATCCCCATCCAATTGGACGATCTTGCCTTGATCAACCCATTGAAGTGTGATACACCGGGGACACTTTCGATTGACTCCTTGTTAACCAAGTTGTCAGCATCAAACACACCCAATTTGCTAATTGTGTCGGTTCCTGGTGCCTTCACCCCTACATGTACCGAAAACCACGTTCCTCCCTACTTGAAGAACTTGAGCAAGTTATCGGACAAGAAAATAGGCGCCTTGATTGTAGTTGCATTCAATGACTCGTTTGTCGTCAATGCGTGGGGAAAGGTTTTGCTCAAGGAGTACGCCGACACCGGCGCCAACCCCCCTGAAGTGGTGTTTGCCAGCGACAGCGGGTTCAGTGCCAAGCACGATCTCGCTGCTGACCGGGGTGGTGTGCTTAGAAATAAGAGATACGCTGCCGTGGTGGACTCCAAGACGAGAAAAATCACTTACTTAGGCGTTGAAACGGAACGAGGCGTTCACGTCTCCGGCATTGACTCTGTTTTGGCCAAATTATAATCAGAAAGTAACTGTTTATAGCATATAAGTACTGGGTCCAACCATTGACTGAATCAATAGATACTGGCAATCTACCGTCATTGTAGTGGCATTACTACAGTTGTGCCTACTCGCGAATCTGGCAAATCTGGCAAATCTGGCAAATCTTTGTGGGAGTGTCCCAATGACATCATATCCGCGCTGCCGCATTTGCTTACCTTCCATTGAATCGATTGTGCTCGATTAATCCCAGCGCAGGTTTTGTGTTCTCCTGCACCGCAACATGTGATGTATGTCTGTTCCACATTCCATCCCCCCCCAGACACTCCATGCGTTCCACCCCAATCGTTGTCATTGAGTCCACCAGTTGCTGTGATGATAATGGGGTTCTTTCTGCATCACATTTTCTTCTACAGGGTTGGAATTATTCCATTACGGGAGGGATTACGTAGCACAGGTCAAGTATGCCGCCATAATCAACCATACCCCAACCGACCTTGCATGAGCCAAGGGCTGTTCCATTTGCCCAAGAAATTCCACAACCGACATTTTTGCACCAAATAAATGTCAGATCCCGAAAATGGAAGAATTTGTTGAGCAATCCAGACTGACATTTTCTTTAATGGGAAATTTGCCCCCCTGGTAATTTGGCCGCGTGCACTACCACACATATTATGTGTACCCATCGGGCCAAATTTGTAGAGAATATTTTTTTTCCTTCGTCGAAAAAAAGGATCTAGACAAGACGTTTTTTCTATATAAAGATCCTTGAAATTCGTCCATTGGTTTTTGTTTCCGTCGGCAACTTTTCTTTTCAAGTTCAAAAGTTCTAATTACTACTCAATTAGTCAATTGTCACCTTAACTAGTCCTATCCGCAATGTCTAACGTTTACTTTGATCTTAGCGCCAACGGCGAAAAATTGGGCAGAGTTACCTTCAAGTTGTACAACGATGTTGTCCCAAAGACTGCTGAAAACTTCAGAGCCCTCTGCACAGGCGAAAAGGGTTTCGGTTACGCCGGCTCTCACTTCCACAGAGTGATTCCTCAATTCATGTTGCAGGGTGGTGATTTCACCAACGGTAACGGTACCGGTGGTAAGTCCATCTACGGAGCCAAGTTCCCAGATGAAAACTTTGCCAAGAAGCACGAAAGACCAGGATTGTTGTCCATGGCCAACGCTGGTCCAAACACCAACGGTTCCCAATTCTTCATCACTACTGTTCCATGCCCATGGTTGGACGGTGCCCACGTTGTTTTCGGTGAAGTCACCGACGGGTTCGACATTGTCAAGAAGATTGAATCCTTTGGTTCTTCTTCCGGTGCCACCTCCAAGAAGGTTGTCATTGACGCTGCTGGTGAGTTGTAGTTGTTTCACGGTGTAACGTTTGCCTTCTGCTTTTGCTGTTTTGTCTTAAAATAGTTATGTCAAAATTTGAATGAATACATATCACGGTATGAAACAGAGTGGTGATTGATGTTTGAGATGTAGAGGTGGGATTTGCCGTATTTGCCATATGCCAACCTTAGGGACATGGACGTCACATGGTGATTATCGAGAAGAATTAAGCAGTCTCTAGCGCTATGATTGTCGCGGACAAACTGGTAGCAACCTTTTCATTGCTGAGAAAGCAAACTGGTCACGTGTACTGACGCCTGATTGATGCTGCAGCGATTTACCATGCAACTTTCTACCCAGGACAAAAGCCACGACGTCATTTCCCTATTGTTCCCACAAGTGTGAGCAAGAACGTGATTAGTTTGCGAGCTAACCACGTTCATACGCAAACAATATCCTTCAAGATGAAAAGGTATTATCAAATGTAGCATTGAAATTGAAATTGTAACCACGTTTTTCAGATGAGCCATTTTTTTGTTTAGAGTTTTATGCACTAAATCATATGTACGCTACTGCTACGAAAAGATATAATTGCAAGTTCTATTGTAATAATGCAATAAAAAAAACGCATTCAATGATTGGAAACTATAATTTGATATTTTCTCTATAGTGCGAGTTTGTATTTAGTCTGTGCTTAGGTCAAGAAAGATGCTTAGCAGCTCTCCATCAAGGGGTCGACTCAACGGCACATGTCAATATAGTGGAATGGTTTTCGTGCGCCGTATACCTTAATCGAAAGTGGTATTGAAATGTACATCCACCAACAGTGACAGTAGCCCTTTCTCGACATTCCCGATAGAGAAATTGATATGCAGAGTTTAAATAAACTTAGTCCTAAAAAAAGATATTATTCCACCACCGTTTGCAAAAGAACGCAAATATATATATTTCTTGAAATCACCAACATTTCCAACTTCGCTGTGATCAAGTGTCAGTTCACTCCTGATTCATTTGTTGAAAGTACCGCAAAGGGGCTTGCGACTTTTCCGGTGTCAGTGCGTTCCCCTACTCGGTTCCTTGCAATACCTTTGTTTGCACCCACGTTCCCCGGGATATTTTGGGTTCCACCGTTCACTGCCAGACACTATCCACGATGAGTGAAAAACCTTCGATTATTTATCATGATAGATTTATACATATTATCGATAAATATTTCTGCCAGATAATACATAACCCCATCCTTTCGTCCTCGGTTATTGTACTGTTGATCATTTACTTTCAATCCTTGCAATTGCATCAACTAATTACATCCAAATCATGGGAATTTATATTTGTGGAGGACTATTATTACGATATACTATCTAATGCCATCAACATCTTGTTCATAATACGGTTTCAGTGGCAGATGTCGTTTAATATTGCTGGAGAAATCATACTACTCGTTCTTCAGAATGTCGCTTGTTTCTACTTGATATTAAATGACCAGTATTCATTACTATTCAGCAATTACATCTCGTTGACGCTCAAGTTTTGCATTGGATTGCAGATTGTGTTTCCATATCTTGTTTTCTTTGTTTCTATACCCAATACGTCATGGTACAAACCTATAAAGGATTGCAACAACAACTATTTACCCATATTTATTAGTCATTCATTCTTGTTTATAAATTACAACTTTCCCCTTGCTTCTTCCGACAACAACAATTATGTCTTTATCTACAAAGTTGCTTCATTTTCGTTCAAATTTTACTTGATTTATCAATTCATGTTGTATGAATTTGCTCTAATTATTCACGATGTTGAGGATGTATCCGACTATTCGATTTTTTACAAAGATAGGGGTTGCTACAATGAAAAGAAATCTAAAGCCCTAGTATCAAGCCATAACTTTAGAAATTGGGCTATGTTTTCTGTATCAGCTGGTTTGATTGTTCTTGATTGTGCCATTGTTATGATGGCATATTAGAATGACGCTAATGAGTTAGTGCTTGCACTACTCGAGTTCGCTGCGTCAATTGTTTTTCTCAGAAAATTATCAAAGTAGGTATACAAGGTTTGTATACTTGAAATACGACATAGAGATGAACAATAGGGCAAAAAAACCTGCAAGCTATTAATTGGTTGGGATTTTCGCTAGCGGTGAGGTAATAAGGTTTGAGAAACGATACTTTTACGGTCTATATTTAGAATAGTCTTTGAATACATGTACATTGGCATACAATCAAGGCGGAGAACTGGTGGTTGGGGAAAATATGTTTGCTCTACAGTGGGATTATTGAACACTGTTAAAACTGGGTGGCTCAGTAAAGTAACTAGTAGGCTGAAACAGGAAAGTGATCACGCTATCCTTGACCGCATCGCTTTTTTCCAGAGCTTGTACTTTTAAGCAAGTTTTTAATAATAATATGTGAATAAACAACATCCGAATGTACAGGGTATGCATGATACATTATTTTCAGTAATGTAGTCAGCCTTTTCAAAACAAACAGAATGTTGCATTTCTTGTATATCTGTGCAAAATGGTCGCTCATTCAATAGGCTCCGCGGGAGTATTCTAACCTGGGTATTGGTTGCCGTGAGGCATTTACTGTTGGAAAGTGATGCATGTCGGCAGTATTAGATGTCTCCAATCTTGACCCCAGATCGTTTCTCGTAAAAAGTTGTTCTCTATCAGAGTTATGCTTATAAGGATCCATTACGTAGCTTCTAAAAATATAGTAACGGTTTGGAATAATCTTTGGAAAGTACGTTTACAAGAACTTATTATCAGTATTTTGATGTTCTACGTCACTTAGTGCATAATGCAACAGAGCATAAACTGCAAAAAAAATATTTCGAGTTGTGGCAACCAATCCTTGTCGAAGAGATATTTTTGGAAGCAAAATAAAAAAGCAATTCAGGTCCAACTCGGAAGGCATTGCTAAGATTGCCTTAGTTGGTTTTGGTGAAACCCAGGTGCTTGAGCCTGTCGAAGTTACAGCTCTTGCAATTAGATTAAACATTGTAACTTGGAAGCTCATCATAAAGGTCTCTCGTATTTTATGTCTAATTATTCTTGGCAACCGCGAAAAATATTTTATACATCAACAAAATATTAGACATATTTACAACGATTATAAACTGATGCATGGAACCAATGAAATCGCTGACTTGCGTGTATTTTAGATACGGGAAACAGACAGGGTTCCTTTCTCCAGTTTGATACTCTCTTATTTTTCCCTGGAGGCATCATCTTACATTTATGCCGGTGTTTTGGTATGTACGGCAGGACACTCAATAAAGTTGACATGTCTCTTGTTAAAAGAAAATTCGAAATAATGAAAGATTTCTTGGCTGATCTTTGTTTTCAATGCTATGCCATATCAGATCTTCTTTTCTTGCAACGTTCAGCATATATTTTAGTTTTGGTCTTGGCTTATTCTCTATTTTTCATTTTTCTCTTTTTTTTTAGAATTTTGTTCTAGATTTGAAAAAACTATGCAAAACGTTGAATAATCAAGGACAGGAACATAGAACGCGAGATTCTATTTTAATTCTTTCCAGTAGCTTGATCATTTGTACATCGACTACATATTTCGTTTAACATTGTAAATGCTTCTCTATTATTATGCTACATACATTATATCAATAAGTGGTAAATTGATAGCAAAAGCTATCATGCAATGCTTGTGCGAGGTCTTCATTTGTAATTCCAATGGAACCATTCAATGATCCATTTGAGTTATTTTTAGACGACTCGCTACCCACCCCCTCGCCAAAAGTTTCGGCGTGCTCATACTCGACTTCAATTTTATCCCCATCCGAGGCTTTCCAACAAGATACCATCAACCTTGCATCCTCTTCGTTTAAAAGTTTATGCTGTATGTTTTTATCATGCAAATCTGTCATCAACATCGTTACCAACCCACGCTCATAACATCTCGACTCGAGATAATCCTTTCTTTCAAGCTCCTCATTTTCCAACTCTAGCAATCTATATTCTATTTCTTCTGATAGCTCATCATGTTGTATCATTAGTGGTTTATTTCTTTGTAGTGTGCTTACATGATTGATACTACGAATCTGTTTGTTATCTGGAATTAGAAATGCGGTTTCAACAAAGGAAGAGTTTTCTGCAGCAGAAATCCCGAACACTTTCTCGAAATTAAAAATTCTATTCGGATCAAGTTGATTAAGCTGCAAAATTGCATCATGGATATCCTTTTTATGTATATTTCCATTTGCAGACTTCTTTGTTAAAACATTCCCAATAATACTTTTGGTAACTTGAGTAACCAACTCATCTAAGAATATGCTCGCAGTGAAACACAAGTTCAAGGAGTTTCCTGAGGTAAAAACCTTTGACAAATGGCAAAGCTTCTCCACGTCAATAATAAATGCTTGAGGATGAGTCAGTTTAAAGGTCTCATGAATCGAAGATAGTTTCCTATCCCTTTCCGCTTCCAAAGTCCGTTCACGCGCAGATATTAATTCACTCTGATGATCCTCAAAACGGATGAAATAAGGTGATATTTCGTAGGCAATTGGCATTTCATCGTACCTCATCAATTTCTTGTTGCCTATCTGCATGTTTAACCTATTTCGATTTCGCCTTCGACTCTTCTTCCATTTTAACTTCTTCAAGTGTTGTTTCAATACTTGATAATAACAAACGATTTCTATTTTTGACTTCGACGGCAATCTGTTACTGATTTCGTCGATCTTGTGAATGGAGCATTTTGCTAATGCGTCAAAGAACTTTTCCTTTTCATGCACAGTCCATATCGTGCCGGGGGTGTTATTGTAGCCAACACAATCAGATGAGGTTCCCAAGTTGAATATCTTCCCGTCACTAGTGACCACCGATTCATTCAATTTGTCGTCTCCACGATATGAGCATTGAAAACTCTCCTCAACAAACCGGTTATAAAATGCAAGGTAATTATAGTTTCCGAGAAAAACTTGATCTGGGCGTATTCGTTTTCTTCGTTTACCAGCTTGGGTCAAGGATAATGATGTAGCAGATAAATTTGCGGTTAGTGATGGTTCTGTTGTTGATATCGCAGTCGTTGTTGTTGAGGATGACGACACACAAGCATCTTTTATGTTCATAGTATCATTGGACACAGATCGTAATGAGTTAAGGCAGCTTTTATCGTAGTCATCTCTGGTAGATAATATTTTTCCTGGCATGTTTTTCTCTACTTCGCGACTGCAATTTGCAATCGATAACATCAAGAAGGCGACGTGATTAAGGACATGACAGCTTATGAAACCAAATGGCTCTACAATCATGCATTCGTTGAGTAATAGTACTCCACATTTGGGGATGTTTATAACTGTGGTTCGAACAAGTCAGGTAGGAGTGAATTACAACACTTCTATGCAATTATCTAACACTCATGTATATACACATCCTAAAAAATATAATACGGAAAATACCTGAGCTATTACGGCTCGTCATATAGAAACGCCGTTCACTTGGGTAGTAACTTCTTCTACTTGCTGGTCTTGTAGTTGTTGATTAGGCTCAAGTTGATGGACATACAGGCTATTGACGAGCTGATGTCCAGAATGCGTTTCTAGTACTTGATTGCTCAATTTTGGTTCACCTTCACTTTTTTCTTCTTTTTTAGCTTCGTCATCATCGTCTTCTGTATCCACCCACTCGCTATCACTTCCATCCTCGGGGAGAGATGAATGGGATTGCAAAATCTCAGGCAAAAATGGCTTAGGAATGTCATCGTGAGTGAATTTATGATGATGGTCTATATGTTGGTCATCAAATATCTCCACGTATTCCTCGGGAACCAAACCATTCTCACCCGTTTCGGGGTCCTCCGCTACTAGCCATCCTTGCCCATGTCGATAGCTGATCCAAATGATCTGGCCTTCAGACAATCCGACTTCGTTATCATTTTCGGGAGCAAAATCAAACAAAGCTCGGGCCTTGCGATTGATCTCATCGCTGGTGAAGTCGTCATCATCGTCATCGTCATCGTCATCGTCGTTGTCGATATGGTCAATGCCTTCTCCATTGTGCAAGTTTTTAGCATCATCAGGAGGTATGAAATTACCACCATGCCTTATTCGATTATTATTTCCGGCATACGGGTAGTTGTGATATATTACATGTTCGTTATCGTCGTTAAAGTCATCATAGACATCGTCATCATCGTCGTCGTCGCTTCCACCTCGAGGAATGGGGAAATCACCAATGTGGAAAGGGTGCGATTCAGGATACCCGTAATCCCTTATATCAGTGGAACTTGGAAACAAGCTGATAAACTTTGGCGTGGTCATGATGAAAATTGCATATGGACTTCAAGATATATAAACAGGTGAAACAAAAATACTACACTATGGATTCAGGACAACAAATTTGATTTGGAACTTAGTTCAGATTTACCACGGCGTGACTTGAAATGGGACAAAATACAACAACTGGTACAGGGCAATAAATAGCAAATGAATGAATAAAACAACAGTAATGAACGAAAGCCACAGAAAAATTGTGACAAATGCAAACAAATTTGAAACTAGGGTACGATAAAACAAAGGCAAGAGGGGAGCTGTATCTTGGTTTCCTCTATTTTCTCAAAGACGGATCAGAAACAATTAGTGCCTGTATGAAAGAAAGGATACCACAAGAAACCGATAAATATACTGGTGTATAGATGCACACAGTATTATCAAACACAATATATTATGCGTTAGTATTGTATTTGATTTAGGTTGATTGTTAGCCAGAGACTGGTGTTCAGTTGTTGTTTGAGTTGTCTTCTTTTGGAGTTTCCTTGTCAAAAAAAGATTAAAATACATTTAAGGTAAACTGTAAAACACTTTTGTCAAGCTGCATTTCTCAGGTAACGAAACACAGATCATGATGGTTACATCCAACCATACATACTTAATGTTGGATCAAATGAGGCATAAAGAGTAGTCTATAATGCGAAAGCTGTGCCTAATCTTATTGTTTCCCAAAATCAAGTTTCAAATGGCAGACAGTTCCTTTCAACCAAAGGGGGTTGGGCAAGGGGTAATACGGAATTGTAGCAATCGAATGCACTACAGATAACTTGCATTCTCCCCCTGTGGGCACACTTGGATTGCATTGAGGAATGTCATCATAGAAACGATGTCGACTCCAAAGGACATGCGACATTTTCTCAAGAAATGTCGTATGCATCAACGAATTTTTTTGATCTTAGAACTGCATGTACATCCAATTTGATGGATGCCCTCAAACTACATATTATCAATGGATCCCGAAGAAGAACAGGCACAAGAAATAGAAGTACTTCAATCCATTTATCCGGATGAATTTGAACGAATTAGTAACCAATGTTTTACTATTCGAGTCAAACTAGATACACCATCGGAAAGAAACCATGCATTTACTCTACAAGTTAGGTATCCACCCACATACCCGGAAGTGATACCGGCTTTGGATATCAGCATAGCAGAAGATGCAGAAGAGGAGAAAAATAGTGAATATGACGACAATGACGATACCGATGATGAAGACGATGACACCAAGGCAGCCAAGCTAGCTTTAAATTTGTCTGAGACCATTGAATTTTCTAGGTCAGATTTGTCTTTTTTACTTGACCGATTGAACGAGGAAGCGGAATTGAATTTAGGAATGCCGTCGGTATTTGCATTAACCACATTGTTGAAAGATGAAGGGGAAGCGTTGTTTGTTAAAATACTAGATATAAAACAAAAGGATTACGAACACGAAAGAGAGGAGCGAGAAAAAGAAGAGCAAAAAAAGTTCATGGGAACCAAGGTGACCAAGGAAAGCTTCAATGCCTGGAGAGATAAATTCAGACAGGAAATGCGATTCGACGAGAAAGATAAAAACAGATTTGTACAAATGCATCAAGGGAAGCTAACCGGTAGAGAGATTTTCGAAAAAGGATTAGCAGGCGAGGACGAGACTGAAGAGGACATAACAGAAGGTGTTAAGAAAATAACAGTATGATAGCAGGTCGAGAACCTTCTTCTACAGCCAAAATCTCGGCATCACGTTTGTTTTGATCGTGCAGTTTATTAAAAAGTTACTGACCGACATATTCTAACCGACCCGGCACGCAAGTGATAATCAGGGTGGAGGTTGTAAACCTGTCACTCGAGCTAGACACGAGTATAGTTTGCCATTAGTAAAATAGCATATTTAGACTGTGGCTCGATTGCCTATTGTAGTAGCTATGAAGTGTTCTTGGTTTCCATTGTCCCATTGTATTTCCTAGCCGTCATACTGTATTTTTCAAAGTTTATTTATGCCCCTCTTTATTTTCCAGTCATGTACTGATTACGAAGCTCTGATCGTGATTGCAAAAAGCCTTCAAATACCTTTTCCGTATTGTAATTTGGCATTCACTATTTGTGGAGATTGCTGACTCGAACGGGGGGCTTTGAAAATGTGTAAATTGCCGGTGTCATAGAACCTTTACAATTGAGAAAATATGGGGTCACTTTGCATCCTTAATAAGGAACCCAAAAAATAAAGCATTATTGATAAATCCGGGGCCGGCTTCTTAGTCTTCCAAATGTCGACACCAACTCGAATGATCAATTCAACTAACTCCGGTTTCTGGCTAAACCCAGAACCGCGAGTTTTGGTGTTTGCCTGTCCTATTTGGAATCTACTAGTACGTGCGTCTGCATTTCCGGCGTAAATGCTGCATCCGGATAAATTTCCGTTGGGTGTAGATCGGGTCGTACTCCTGGCTCGGAATTAAATATCGCAATATCTTGTTTTACATCCGATCAGGCATTTCCTGTATGCCAAATTGACAGCGCAGGAGCTGCATGCACGATAGCTATTATTTGTAATTAATCAAACGCTAGCGACCCGGCTTTAAATTCCCTGAATAGAGGTGGTCATGGGGAATCCAGGCAAAGCATTCCTTGTAATTGGCAAATTGGAGGCCCCTTAGACTAGGGAATTTGACGATCGTAGCCGTTTTTTATCCCTTACTAGCATCAGATTGGGCGCTTCTTCTTTGCAACTGCAAGTACATGAGGTAAATTCCTCACCTTGCATTGACAATATAACTTTCGAACTTTGTTCTGGTAAAACATAACTCTCTACGATAACAAAATAACTCGTTTCAATAAATATGTGTGTAATTGTCTATAATTATATTAGCTAATAAATAAATGTAATCTATAATAACATGAGAATTGAAAAGGTACCGTAAGTCATTATCGTAGCCCATAAATGTCGTAAAATTGCGTAAATGAAAATCATGTTACAATCATCGTTGCAATCAGAATACATGCTCAACTGCCATTTGTTGCGGCTTGAACAAGCTTGGCATTTGATGGTCGGCTTGAGCCTGTTGCTCAATATGTCCGCGAAATTCTGACTTGTGATGATTGTCATGATTGATTTCATTTGAACAACCATTGAACACATCTTCAATATCTTCGTCGTCAGTTAATGAACTAGTGTGGTACAATTCCGGTAATGACTCTATCGATCCTTCTGATTCTGTGTCGCTCGAATATTCCTCATCTTGCTCTTCAATTGCGGAAAGAGA
This sequence comes from Scheffersomyces stambukii, assembly GCA_002245345.1. Classification (NCBI taxonomy): domain Eukaryota; kingdom Fungi; phylum Ascomycota; class Pichiomycetes; order Serinales; family Debaryomycetaceae; genus Scheffersomyces; species Scheffersomyces stambukii. The sequence continues at coordinate 21,069 of NBZC01000064.1, forward strand.
CAAATCCATTACAGGCAATTGTTTGAAATTGGTCGACGAGAAAGATCTTGGAACAGCATCTTCTAGCTTTTGTTTTTTGATGGAGATGGCCTCGGCTTCTTCTGTTTCTTCTTCCATTTCATCCGAGTCTGAGTAGTAGTAGTAATCGTCTGAATCTGACGAAGACTCTGCATCGTCATCATCTTGCTGCTTTTCGTAGTATACCAAGTCGTATTGTTGAACCTCATCTTCGTCGTCTTCATCAGAATCGGATTCAATCTCGTACTCAGTAATGGATGTATTGCTTGCCAAAGGGGAAGAACGCTTTGGTTGTGGCAAATCAAAGCTCACATGCTTGGAAGAAAATGAAGAAGATTTTTTCTCTGTTTCCTCAGCTATGTAATCCATGAGGTTATCCAACATATTTGCTTGCACCACCAAGTTGCGCAATGACGACTTGGGGGAGTCGGCTTCTCTAGTAAGTTTGGCCCGAACTTTGGAGGCCAATATATATGTTTGTGAAAATGACATTTGCATTGTTGACATGATTAATTTGGTTTCTCTTTGCGGTCACAACTAAGTTGCTGTATTGTGATAGATGAGCGGTTCCTTAAAAGTGGAGGATATCAACTTCAATTTATAGTTAAAAACGGGAGGTGTTTATAGACGCAACTTTGATAGTTATGACGCATCAGTATTTTCTACCAATTATTTTTATTTTTTGATTTGATTTTTATATCCGATCGGAACTTACAAAAAGCGAAATAGTTGCCAACTCCCGTCTTGCATAAAAAATATCGCTTTGTAATTTTCTTTTTTGCACATCCGAGTTTTTTTATACTTTTGCGGTTACAGTTTAAATTTTACAAGTTGGGGAACTCCATCCTCTAGTAGACATCACCATCCCAAAAATAGCCCTCAAGCAACCCAACAGCAAGAACCAGTTGTTGTAGCGCAGCTCAGCGGACACCGGAATAAAAAACCGTTGTAAAACACAATACAATAGCCCCTCCTAGCCAGGATGAGTAATTCACTACTCCACAATTTGGGCTATGACAAACTATTTTAAACTTTCCCAAAACAGTTGGAAATTTGTCATCCCCAGAACTCAATAAAAGCAACACTATAATTACTAATGGTAAATGCAACCGACCTGCACACAACCTTTTCACAGCCGTTTTCTGATCCTGGACTTACAAACTCGCATATCAATAGGAAGCAATAAAATTCGAAATTACTGGGAATTATCACCCATGCATGAGGAATGACTTGACGGATAATGAACTAAACCGTATTTTACATCATTTCAGACACATCCTTCTTGTTTCAAACCAAGCTTGTCGGCACAATAAGTACAGTTTATAATCATGGGATATTGTACTCGATATATTTATGGCTAGAATCCAGAATCCTACAATGGTTTACTTTTATTTGTAAGTCTGATATACGTTTTCTTTGCTATATTACTCTTTGTGATGCAAACTTGCTTGCAAATGTGGAGCAGCTGTTCTCAAACCACATAGTTATCAGTGGTAAGGTAAATATCACGATATCTATCCACTTACCTCTGCTAACAAAGTCTTTGACTCAATTTATTTAAATGCATTACATTTGGTGCTGGGTTCCTAGATGCAGACGCTAGCAATTTTTCGATAGCTCCGAGATATTAAATTTCTAGAACTTTAGAATTCGTTTAGAAAATATTTGTCCCGCAAGATTCCGCGACATCAAACAAAAACTTGACCAAATCTTTCCTGCTGGTTATGATCTGTCTGACATTTTCTAGCATTTTTGTCTAATAATACGTTGAATATTGTCGCGGGCCATATAAATGGCGGAAAGACATTCTTGCTCAAGTAGGTGTAAGTTCGAAAGCTTAAAGAGCAAACTGGTACTCAAAAGTCTCCCCTGAGGCTATCCTAACGTTTACCAAAATGTCGCGGCTGTTAACAAATGTGTCAATTTCATTTCCTTTATGTTTTTCTTCTACAAACGACTTTTTTTGTATTTCGGTGAAATTCCTATATCGGTAACTTCCGAAATATTATAGCCGTTCGCTCTAACTGATACGTTAAATCCGAACAAACGGACTATCCCAATATCATTGATGGCATTTCTGAAGGCTAATTTGAAATAATTTTTAAAGAACGTTTCCGGCGCCTAATCACTCTTCTCGAACATTGCTGCAGTATTCGGCCATTAAAATGGATATCGGATGCAGTATTTTCTCGGCCCGATTATCATTTCCAGTTAAAATTTGTAAGTGCAAATCAAGTTAGTACCTACATGTCCTCAGATTCATAGAAGTTAACACAAGACTAACCAGTAAATGCCATATTTTAATATATGATAATTGTAACAAGCGTAACTTCAAATGAGTTGCTCTTTTAGCTCAAAACTTTTGCAGCATTTTTCGCGTTGGACTACAATTGAAGGTAGCAACTTTTTTTTTCATTGCTCATTAGGCTTATTGCAACAATTTACTTGATCGAGAAGGGAGATCTGCACATGAGCCACAGGTGACTGATTATGTACCGCGTAGGCTTCACAGCATCAGATTTGCTTATTATTTCGTGAATCCATGTTTTCAGCAATGGCTTATGTTCTCCAGCGACATCATCACATAGAAGAAATAACACAATTTCCTTCATTGCTTTTGACACAGTTTATTGATATTCTAGATCGAAGAACTTTATAAAATAATATGGTATTCGGATTGCTTAGTCTAAGCAAACACAAGGTTGTTCAAAGAATATCACAAAGGACTTGGCGCTTGTGTGATAATCATGTTATGAATTTATTATTTGAATGTTAATGTTGACGTCTACAAATTGCTTGTTTTCGCTGTAGATCAACTTCGAAGAAATCTCTTTTGCAACGAATTGTATGTCTCAGAGGTTACAAAATGTGCAATTAGCAGATTGCTTTATCTAGCCTCCATTGCTGCTATTCTAGAATACTTGCTCGAAACATATAGTTTGTTCTAGGTTTGTTCTGTTTAATTTACATTTGCTAAGATTGGATTGTCTTCGAAGTAGTCAGTATCAAGGATCTTACAAAGTTCAAAATTTACAGAACATTAAGATCATAAGAACTGAAACCAATAGATCGTCAATAAATATTGATATTTTGAATTATATTTCCAGTAGATTATAAAATTATACAGACAATATGACTGTCAATCCACAAACTATGCAACATATAACTTGTCAGTTTGTTGATTGATGGAATGGTGATGAATGGAATAATTCATGAAGTCATTAATTGTTGGATTGAACTTCATTATTTTATGGTCATTTCTGGTGCATTAGAATCCACGAGCATGAATGTGCTTAGTTACATGAATTTAAAATTGCTTAATCGAACAAACCGAAACCCATGTCATCATCAGATTCTTCAGCGGCTTCTTCTTCCTTTTCTTCTTCAGCTGGAACATCACCACCAGCTGCAGCAGAACCTGAGGCACCGGCAGAAGCAGCGGCTGGAGCAGAAGCAGCAAAAGAGAACAACAATTCCTTTAAGTCCTTACCTTCAAGAGCTTTTGCGAAAACATCAGCCCAAACGTTCTCAACTGAGGCACCAGCAGCCTTGGTGATTGCTAATATTTTTTCTGAGGTGATCTCTTGTTCAGCATCTGCCAAGATCAAAGCAGCATATGACACGGAAGCTTCAGAAGACATGGTTAATTCTATCGTTTATGGTTCCTCTCTCTTGTCGTCCCTAAAACTAAACTAGCATTTTGCAAACCGCGAATACTGAAAAAAATTTGTCGGTAGTTACACGATTTTTGATCATTTTAGGGCTTTTACCCTTGAGAATATAAACACGTGATCAGGAACTTCTCATTTGATTTGCAAGCAGTGTCTTACATTCAAGATATACAAAAGGATAGAGGATATAGATACGTAATAAACGGGTTGAACGCTTATATATTTACAGGTAGATTGCTAATTTTGGAAAAATTAAGTAATTAGCTCAACTCAAGAACTTGGAAATACTAGACAACCAAGTTCTATACTCATTCTCTTCTTTGAATTCGCTGTAAGATACAATGAAATCAGCCAATTCGTTATCCACCCCTTTAGCAATCAAATAATTTTCAAATTCTGTTTGCAAAGACTCATCCAAGTCGGAAAATCTTGGGCCTTGATACAAGAATTTGTCAACAAATTCACCCTGCTCGTTAACCCTTTTCAAGAAACTTTGAGCATCAATTTGGTGATTGGCAAAGTTAATTGCAAATGCATTTTCTGTATTTTGCAAAAACAAATTGATGAACAAACCTTGATTGTTTGAAGGGTTTTCAATGAATAACTTAACGTTGCATAACAATTGGTCTAAATTGGATACCTCTTCTTCAACATCGAGTCCCTCCATTTCCAAGTCTTCATTATTCAAAGGAATATCAGTAACTTCATCAATGTCAAAAAATACATGAATGATTTGCCCAGTTTTTTCCTCAACCTTGCGTAATTCAACATTGGATGAACCAGGGGTTTCAACTAATTCAAATTTGGACGAAGTTAAAAAGTCTTGATAAGTTTGATCTAAAGAATTAGGAATATCTTCTGAGATTTTCAATTCGGAACTCAATGCATCTTTCAAGTTATGGGCTTCAGGAGATGAATTGAATTTAATTGCTGTATAGCTAAATTGACGCTTTATAGTAGGCGTAGCGATAATTGCTTTTGAAGCCTGAGTTAAAAGGGAACGACAACTTGAATGTCTTAATCTTCTCGACAATTGAGAGCGTAATGCTGATGATAACAATTTAGACATATTAAATCTCGAGTGAATGGATTTGCAATGAAAATAATATGGCAAACTATGTGGTTATTACTTTTGATTGTGGAAACTTTTTCCAGGGGTGAGAAGAGTAAGTAGTGCACATCTCATAAACTAGGAACCACATATGACCGTACAACGTCAAAACCCCATTCTACTACTTGGGCAATATTTATTGAGATTAATTAAGGCGGAAACTCCTTTTTTTTTGTATCTTGCTTATTTTATGGGTAAACTTTGCTCCATACTACTATATACCAGGCTTGGAAAGGAATCGGGGTTCCAAGCATTATGTGGGGTAACTACAAAACAATTACAGACCATTCTTTCTAATGTTGAATAGTATTTCATTAAATTTGAACAATTTGTTACTAATGTACAGTTGTTTTTATTAACATTTGAAGAATAATGAGCTTGAAATGAATATGAAAGCATGAATAGGGAATGATAATAATGTAGGTTTCACCGAACGTGATAGCACGTTTTATAACAAATGACAAGCAACTTTTATTTTTAAAGTTGCAAAATGACAATCTGGCTGAACAAAACCCCAGCAGATTTACCTACTATAGTTTTAAATATGCGACCTGGAGATTGATTTGATGTAAGAATAGCATTATTCAAACGATTCAAAGTATTCCTGGACAAATGCAGCACTTCTTCGATACCTTCTCTCCTGATATTTTTCAAAGATAGCTTTATGGTTCGATTCAGCATGACGACAATTATCTAATAAAATTTCCGCCAAAGGTCGCAACTGTCGTTCGGTATATCCGCTGTAAAATACGTGCAATTCTGTCCAATGGCCACGATTAAGTAATTTTCTTGATAAGTAATGTGCACCTGCTGCCAACCAGCTGGGAGGTGATGCAACAAATTTTGAATCCATTATCGTTATCTCCAAAAAATACTTTGCAAGGGTACGAGATTCGTAATCGTAATCATCTGCTTTTGATGTTCTTCTTAAGAATGACATGGGACCTGGCCATCCCATATCAAATTCCAATACATCGATCATGAATCTTTCTGCCTTTAAGAAATCTTCGATAGAATAAGCATTATCAGCCATATATGCCACTTCTTGAACGGTTGGACAATTGATCTCCTCATACTTTGCTGCAATGAACAAGGCAACGGCACCAACCAATTGGAATCGAGATAAGGACACTTTTCTTTTGGAAAGAAAACGGTCAATATAGTTAACCGTCAAGAATAACGTTTCTGGTAATAAATTAAAACGCAGGTGAACTTGGACCACCCAATCTATTAAGACTGCTCTCATTTCCCATTTCAATTCATCTTGGTTATCCATGTAGTTTGGATCTGGCACTAATTTATTTTCTAATTCACGGATGTAATTGAAGATTTCTGGGGCATACTCTGCAACCATGGTAACATCATAAGTATCTTCATCATTCTCATCCAATGTATTGCGTGAGTGTTTTCTCATAACTCGCTTAAGTTCTGCTATAATAGCTGCATTCCATATTGGTTGCATCGGTGTATGTGTTGTAAAAGGTGATCTTATAGGAGCCGATATTTCGTCATCATCTTCATGTTCTTCGATCTCTTCTTCTAATAATTCATGAGATCTAGCATCTGGATCTTGCTGGTGTCTATGAACTTCTGATTCTCTCTTTTTGTCGGTAAAGTTAATATCATCAATAATATCGGAATTATTTATCATATCAACGATTCTAGGACTCAAATCTCTCTGATCTATGATGCAGTCATCTTCTTCGTTTACATCTTCCATATGATGAATTAACAGGTCATTATCACTTCCTTGAGGTATATTTTCTTTATTTTCTTGATCAATTTCATCAAAATCATGATCGTCAGATCCAAGTATGTCCTTCTGCAATACCTTCTCCAATCTTGGTTTCTTATATTGATGGGAATTGAATTGCTGGATTTGACTGTAGATCTGGATTTTTGAAGTGGATGCATGCGATTGAAGAGTGTTTGATGATGTGGTGGGGATACTAATTCGATTATTTTTATGGTGCTTGTAGTTTTGATTTTCTTGAACAGTAACATCACTCAATGCTTCTCTAGGAGTTGATGTTGGTGCATTGTGAGAAATCGATGATGTTGATTTGGAATGTGAGTGAGACTTTCCTTTTATTTTACTCAATTTGTTTTCATCATTGATTGATTTAGACGTTGGTTTGAAGGTCCTCATTTCTAACGTCAAATAAAGGGGTACAAATGGGTCTATATGTATATGAAAAGCCAGGTTGAATTGCTACTTGTAAAAGAACCACGGTATGACGCGTCAATATTTCGTAAATGGTCGACCTAACTATGTTGATGTTCAGAATTCCTCTCGGTGTAATCCTTGATTATCTTCGAATGTGGAAGACTGGCTTATTTGTTTTGAAAAAAACCAGTTCTGGTATCTGAAAAACAAAACGAGAAAATTTTTGGTGTGAAAAGAGGGATGGTGACAGGACAAAGTAAATGAGGGTTGAATAGACCGAATTGAAAATTTGATTGATATTGACAAAATTTAATTTTCAAGATGGAAATGCTATTGAATTCCTCTATTCATATAAGATAAAGCGAATGTAATTAGTTGGCAATTTTGGATAGACTTAATGATAAGTCAACAAGAACAAATGATGCAAGGGGTTAGCGAATGTGGATATTGCCTCAAGAGACAAAAGTTGGATTTTTAATTATTAGTTTGATTGATGTTCTACTGGAACTATATGAGCCAAAGTTCGTCCAGCGTAATTAGTTGAGTAGGAAGGTTAGTACAATTAGGTAATGCAGTAGTGGTGATATTTTTTTCTGAGAAGCGGATGTGGGTGAAGGGCAAGTAGCACCAAGATGACGAGTGTTGTCTTTTGAGTTGGGAAGGTTCTTGAAGAATAGACTTGTGGTAAAGACTAGAAGAGAAGATGAACGAAAACAAATTGGTATGAAAGTACCAATTCCAAAGCAAGCTTGTTAGAGTGCTTACAAAGGTAACCATCATCAAACCAAAACAAAAACAAAAACAAAAACAAAGAAAAATAAATACTAAATCGCACACAAAAACACCAATTCTGGTTTCACCCACACCAGTACTCCTCCTGGTATCCCTTTATTAAAATTGAGAAGATACAATTGTTGCGACTTGCTTGCGTTTCTGTGTTAATTTCATAAGTAGTTGGGAGCCGTAGCTTGGTGTCTCCAGAGTAGCTTACTTAAACTCTTCGAAAAAGCGCAGACAAAATTTTAAAGTGGGTAACATATAATCTGTTTCATGTCACGGCTCATTCCAATTAGCGATTATTGAATTCATTTACAAATTAAGATTTACTTTCCTCATATCTGAACCAAGTGCCTCTGGTGATGACTTAGTATCTGCACTACTTGGCTAATCGCTACTCAGAGGCACTTTTACGTGGCATATCAACCGTCAAATACGCAGTAATCTTTGATTGCATTTGTTCATCTTCTTTCTTTGATTGAGTAATTATCATACAGTAGAAAGACGAATAGTTGCCATAACCAATAAAATGGTAGATGAAAAATGTTGTTGGGGCAGAATCGTAATATTAGCTAAAATGATGACGCCTATGGAAAAGAAGACGCGATCACAGAAGTTAGCAAACAACAAAAAAACTACTTGAAAGGCACCAAGCTTTTCATTCTGCATGTTACAAGAAAAAATAGTACAGTTTGGGTACTCAGATAACTTGGCTTCTAGTTTTCTTTATTAACCAAGTTTCAGTTATGCAATCTAGTCAATAACAGCTTCATTCACCTATCAGAAGTGAAAATTCTTCTAATTTGACCCTAAACGACATTTTTCAGCCAATTTCCATTGTACTTGGACACATTAGTTCCAATTTAAATTGACCACAAAACACCAACCTTATATCTCAAAAAAGTTTGGTAGTGCGCAGTATAAATGAATGTTATATTGCTCTAGCAATTATCAGCAAAAGGATATGAAATGTATATTTGCATGACTTGCTTGATCGGAATTCAGCAAGTTGGTTATTCTCTACTTGAAATGGTCAATGAGATATAAGGAGTGGTTCGAAGTGGCAAAGATATTTTTTTAGATAGATTTTAGTAACGCAAGCAACACACATTTTTGGTTCTATCGTTAATTTACGAGGACCACGACAGTCAATCCTAAAGTAAGGCACACCATATACTAGGATTTTCATTTGCCACTTACAATTCAATTATACATTAGTTCGCTAAAATTTCTGATTAGCAATCGTACCTTTAGTAATAATACATATAATCTTAACACCGCAATAAACTAATCAAATAAAATAACCCAATTTTGAACTCCGTTGAGACAGCCGCCAGAAATAAAATAATTTGTGCCCATTCCCGGCTAAAATACCTGTTAAATAATACATCTTCCACAACCAGAACCATTAAAACTAGAAAAAAAACAAAGAATCTCTTTGGCATCAATAACATTTATCAAAAGAAAAGTTCTTCGTCATCCAATTCTATTTCAAACGAGTCCCAATTCATAAATTGTTGGTTGATTTCTATAGCCTGAGCAAGTATTTCGTCCTGGGGAACAATGATATCGTTTGAATCACCATCAACAGGTACACAATATGGAAAGCAATTTTCAAATTGATCAAACTCGTTAATCGTTTGCTTAGGAGCAGCTGGAGGAACCTTTGGCAATAATTGTTCAAAGTCAGTAATTTTATCTTTTGGAGTTTGAAAGGAAAAGTATTCTTCGTATGAACATGGTGGAGTCCGTAATAAAAACTCATCAAATGATTTTGCAGAAAGGGATTCAATTGCTGTTTCAGCCTCTATGTCCTCTTGTTGAACCTTTAAAACTTGACAAGAGTCGTCAATCAACTGAGTAAGCTCTTTCTTTATCGCACAATCACCTTCGAGCATAGATAACTTCGACTTCATCATTGACAACTTATACTGTAGTATTGGAACCGAAGCCGATGCCGAAGTTGCATATTTTTGTTTTTTTGCAGGAGGGGTTTCAGGAGTAAATGGAGGACAATAAAGAGTTTTATCACAAGAAGTTGGTACAGGAAAATTATCTAAGGAGGTAGTACTGCAACAACTAAGACTCGGTTCTGGTACATTGTAAGAAAATGGAGATTGTAGTTGCAAAATCATTTTTTAAAAGAATATATCTTTCATCTATTGGATTTGATAGTACTCGTTTATGCTAGTTTAGGTAATTTAATGAAATTTTGTTGCTTTTATACATTTTACTCTAATACTTGATGGGATGAGCGGGGTGTGTGGGCTTGCTTGATTTTATTTTTCTTGGATTATTTTATATGCTTTTTTTTGACTTTAGAGTCACTTACATGTTTTAAAATATTTTTTAGGTACTCATTTCTTCACTGAGAATGTTGACAATACTAATGCGGACAATGTGGGATTCCTATTCCCGAAATAAGCTTTTGGTATGGAGAATATACGTATATTGATAGAGCGACTTGCAAAATTTTATCGTAGAGGAATGTCACCCATTTTGTGTAGTGCCCAGCAATCACTCTCAACTCTTCTAACTCTCCTGACATCGACAAATAGGGATTACAATCACAAAACTTTTTGCGGAATAACAGATCCACGTCAATAATTCCTAAACGACCAGCTTGCTCAAACCTTGAAATAATCAGTGAAGTCCGGCCTTCAAGGCAAACCATAAACTTGTCTAGAAATGCAGCCTCCATGTTGCAGTTACCAGAGCTGAAGTGCACAATAAACAATTCCAACTTTTTGGTTTTCACAATTGCTGTCATTTTTCTCGGTTGTATAATGGGTCTAAGTTTAATCTTTGTTGTTTAGACAATATTCTGATATTTGATCTTCCTTCAAATTTGAGTTATTCTGCACCTATCGGACAAAAAATTCATCGACTTCAAATTGTACATGATTAAGCAGGCAAGATTGCTTTGCAATGCATATGCGCGGAATTACGATGATGTCCATCATCTATGGCAGAAGTAGATCAATTTGTCCTTGATCCAAAAATGAAGTAGACATATTAGATTCTATTTTTACACATATTTCTGTACTAAAAGAATATGGGGAATTAATAATGCTCTGAGCAAACAAGTTCGATACATGCATTATATATTGTATTCATTGTTCGAGGTTGATAAAATCAATGAAAAGATTTCGCCATACGAACTAACACATGACGTACATAGAAGGTGATTTTGTACCAACATATAAGAGTTTTGACTAAGAGAGTTTTTGACATGCCACTTTGAAATGTATCTGGTTGTCTAATTAGGTCACAATTTTACCACATTCCAATTCGAGTTCCTCTTTGATCAAATTTGGATTATAGTGGTCAATTGCGCCTTTCATTCACAGCATCTATATTACCACCTTTTCATAAAAGTTGAGCTTTAGTGAGACAATTGTGCTACTGCAGTATGGGTTGAATATTTTAATTGTGTTCAAACATGTTCCAGGGGAAAAGATCTAACTAGATAATGGCAAGATTATTTCTCTTGTTTCTCGGAAAATCGTATGAGGAAGTATCCCCCACATTACTTGCACCCCCAATTTTTCTGGGCCCACGCGCCCTAAGAATCAGGTAGAGCTAATCAGGTCAAATGAAAATTTTAGCAATTACTTTGTAGGAAGCTCTCCTCCATCGGTAAAAGTGACTAGTTGTTCGTCCATATCTACCTAATTGCTTTTGGGGATACAGTTGCATAGAATTTTTTTACTTGTATTTGGCTTTGCGGCTAATGATTAAGGAATGTTGTGCATCGCATATTCATTTTTCTCTAACTAGTTAGTTAAATTTACGAGAGACACTAAATTTTGAGAACTATTCAAGACGCGTCTTCCTTGTTTTTTCAGTGGCCTTAACTTCATTAAAAGTAAACTAAAATTACCTCCTCAAAGAAGGTCACACAATTTAATAAGATAACTTAGTAGGCATCATTTTTGAAGTTAGACAAATATGTGTTGTGCATAGGGATAACCAACAAAGTGGTTGAAAAGCATCAAACCAAAGAATATAAAATTTTGTGATCCGATTGTTTCAACTTACCTAAGTTTTCTCTACCATTGTTCAGTACATAATGCTAAGGGCCCACCAAAATCGGCTCTATGTTCTTTATGATTTTTCTTGTTGGACCTATTGTTCCATAGTTTAGCGGACTCTCTCCACAATTTCGAAACATTAGTGTGAGGGGAAACATACTTATGTTGACCATAATAAATCTATGTGTGTATGATTGTTAGTGATGGTGTTAATTACGAACGCAGTACGAATATGACAAATTCGAACAAACTTGGATTTGACAGGGGGATTACCATTTATGAAAAGTGTGATGGTGGGTTTGCTCAACCAAAGCATCTAGCTTGGCTTTTTTGCAATTACTAAATTGGTCCTTTTTCATTAATTTGAAATATTGTGGTAAATCACAAACATAATCAGCTATATATTGTTGATTTTAAAGAAGTATTACTTCTTAATAAGGTATTTGCGTCGATTATATAGATACGATGACTAGCAAGTAATTTGCATTTGATCTGTCAATTCCTAATATCCAGATTTGTTCCCAGTAAAGCAGCTGCGACTTAATCGCCTCAAAACTATAAATTCAGTGAAGTTGATAAGATCGGTCGTAATGTCTGAACAATGTGGTTAAATGTATTAGCATCATCTGGCAATATACCAAATTTGGTATACTACATGAGGTATTTCATCATTTACTTTCAAAAGAAAAAATAGTGTCAATCATTTGAACATAGGTTCGAATGAAATTGATTTCAATTAATGCATCATGTCATCGCAAACAATATCCTTCTGAGAAGAATTCTGCAAATACCTTGTCATTTCTCTTTCATCAATTCATCTAAGAAAGTTGAATTTAATGCCTTAAAGGCAACAAATACATACTTTCTGGGGCTAATTATATTATATAGACAATTTTCATGATTGCAAATCGACAAGTCTTGTCAATAAAATTCATTAAATGGCGATTGGAATAAGCAATTCAATGCAACCAGGCTAATCAAAGGATGTCTGAAGATAGCATTCCGTCTAATATTTGATGGCAGTTATGAACCCAAGTGGTTGTTGTGTTCACGTATCAAGTCTCACAAAGTAAAAAATTGGGTATTGCATACTATATAGAATAAAGGTATTGCATTACTACATAAATTTAGGTTCAGTTATGGCATTTATAGAAGAATCCAAAAAGTGACTTTCTTTTCTTTCATTCTTTTCCATGTCCGGGCTTAATTTAAAAGAGGCACTTACTAACGCTAATACTTTTATTTAATTAAATTTTGAAAATTGGCATTCATAGATCCATAAAATTACCGTCGCCCTATTGTTCAACTTTGATTTGTGTTGGGGCTACAAACAATATATCGAACTGAGAAAACATGAAAAAATTCGAATCTAAGTACTCAGCGAAAATCTTTATCATTCCAGAATTTTATAGTTATTCGTTCGGCTTTTGGGAGAGTACATCTTGCTTGCGTTAAAATTTTCCATTTTTACTTGCTGAGAGCTCTGCAAGCCTCGAATATGATCCTAAATAAATCAATTGTGACTAAACCGTAATTTCCTCATGAAAATTGAACGTCAGATTTCTTCGTCCATTACTTTGCGCGGGATCTCTCTAGATGCGCACACCCGTTGCATTCACTATCATACAAATAGAGACATAATAGCATTAAAATTCAAATGTTGTGAGGCTTACTATTCATGTTACCAATGTCACCAAGAATTCTCTAACCACATATTAGAGAGATACAACCGAAATGAATTAGAACAAATCAAAGTAGTTCTATGTGGTAAGTGTTATCATGAGCTAACTTTCGAGGAATATAGCAACAACAATATGGAATGCCTCTACTGCAAAAGCGAGTTTAATCCTGGATGTTCGCTGCATTATCACTTGTACTTTGACATATCTTGAGTTATATTATATACAACTTTCTTACTTATGTATGATAGAGAAGCTTTACTAAATTCGCACCTAGTTTATTTTGTATAATTTTTTACCGTGCCACAATTCAGAGAAATATGTTATCAAAAGGTACCGGTACAAAATAACTCTTTCGTTGTGATTGGCAACGATAAAAGGAAGTTATTTGGAAGTAGCATAAGATTATAAACAGTTGCTGAGGTAAATATCTTAGATCAATTTTGAGTTAAAAGCTTGAATATCGAAATAATGTCGTCCCCATCGAGGTCACCATCCCTTAATTGTGAAGCAATCCCCAAGACTTCTCTCATAATCAATAATTTGCACAAGAATGATTTCATAGTCGACACTGAGCCTGAAAAGGCTCAGTTGTTGAATACGAAGAAATTATCCTTAGCTGATCAAATCAAGCTTAGCATATTAAACTTCCCTGAAACTGAAATCAATTTCCTCAATCATATTGACCACTGGTCTAACCTACCATTTTTGAACAGAATTATTATAATCTTCAAAGACGAAACGTCAGCAGATAAGATATTCAAGTTTTTAACAAGTGATGATGATAAGTCATTGAAATCCTTGTTTCCCTACGTCAAAATATCGTTGCAAGAAAACTTGTTAAGTCGTTCCAAATCATACGATAACTTGTCTCAAGATCAGAAGCTTAGCGTAACCAAGAGTTTATCAAATTTCCAATTATTTCATAACAATCCTAACAATGTGTATAGCGACTACATTGAACCAGAACCAAAGCAATTTAACGTATTATCTGATTTGTCGAAGTTGGGAATTGATATATCTGAATACAATTCTGCCGAACAATTGAAGGAGCTTAGGCAAGAAGAAATCGAAGAACAGCGTCATCAGATGGAAGCACAATCTTTTGGCTCTGGGCATCATGATTCTACAGCCCCACAAGAAGTCCCGGGTGTTAGTCGTTCGAAATCCGCCACCAAGACTTTGTTCAAACCTGTTTTGAAGTTGAACACATTAGAAAAGCCCAAAGAAGATAAAGATTATCCTTCTTCTCCAACAATCACATTGGATGAGACTTTTTAGCCTTTTCATTGATGATATTGATCTACTATTTATATACTATAGAAATTCGTACTAGTATATTCAGTAAAATTTCAAGTATAACCTGCATATAAACTCACAACTCTGGTTGACCACAAGATTAATTTCGAACAAAAATACAACTCAATTTGCAAGACTTCCGAGTGTTGCTAGCGGAGAATCTACCGTCAAAATGAAGGTTACACAGCTATTAGCTTTCTCATTGGTAGGTTTTTGTGGTGTCCACTGCAAGAAGCCTTCCACCGAACGTTCGTTGGATTGGTTTGTTCATGAATTGAATGCACGGGGGACATTACCAGCTGAGTTGACAAGAATAGATGACTTACAGGCATTAATGTACTATAGTGATAAATTAGGTCTCTCAGATCAGTATAAAATTGGAAAGGATCAACCATTTATCGAGTTCTTAGACGCGCAGATTGAGTTGCAGGAACCAAATGACAAACCAAATTTGTTCATCAAGGTCGAAGGAGATGTTAATGTCTTTAAGGAAGTGACACCATCCTTCACCATTTCGAGTAGATACTCCCAATTTTCTCGTCATATGTTTAAGAATTTGGGTAAATTATTAGAGAAATCTGCTGAAAAATTTCAAAGGTATCAATTGACCCCAGAAGTGGAGTTTTGGACTCATAAGTCCAATCATGAATTGTTGGAACACTTCAAATTTTTCAACGAGAAATTGGTGCAAGTTTGGAGAAAGTTTGTTGCTAGCAGAGAGCTAATTGGTAAGCAGAATCTGCAGGAAGTACTTGGCTACATGTTGACAAACGACAGACTATTCATCAATGAATTATCACAATTAATTCATTTGAAAGAAACTTCGATGACATCCACGGATGTTATTTTCTTTGACTTATCTTCCTTATTTTCAATCGAATCAAAAATAGGTTGTCAGTCTGTCACTTATAAAAGATCTAAACAAGTTATGGAAGATCTTTTGAACGATTTGACAGAAAAATTCAATGTTATTGTTATTTCCTCTCCAGCATCAAATGACTTATCTAATATTAAACAAGTATTACGTCAGAGAAATCTTGAACTTGAATCTATTATTGGAGATAGATCTACTAGCGATTGGATAAAGTCAGGTACTTTTGATTCTGAAGAATCCTGTGAAGTTGCTACTAATCAATGCAATTCACATGGGAAATGTGGCGAAATAAGTGAAGGAAAATGGGCATGTGCATGTTCTAGCACTCTTAATAAAACAACTTCTAGATCAACGAAATGGGCAGGATTCGATTGTTCCAAGAAGGATGTTTCAATAGAAGCAAATCTTTTCCTTTGGACAAGTCTTGGATTGCTTTTTGTTTTGGTTGGAGGAATTCAATTGTTGTCCAGCATCGGTAGTGATCCATTACCTGGAGTTTTAGAAGCAGCAACTATTCCAAGAAAAAACATTTAAAGTATTAGAAGAACTGAGCTTTGGTTCATGGCTTACAAGTAACGTTAGTGGAATGGTTAAGATCAACTTAATGAGAATTATTTCGCTGTTTGTGCAAATGCAAATGTAGAATATTGATAAACAAAAAAAGTATGACGTCAAGTCAACGCTATAGTCTAACTAGTGTTCAGGTACTTTCAGTGGTGAATGTACAAGATTTTTTAGAACAACGGGAATATTGTCCAACTCAAATTTGCAACATTTTGCCAGCTCTTTGAGTTTGGTTGCAGATTTCATCTTCTCTATGGTGGTTAGCCAAATCATCTGAAGACTCGGACTAGACAATGTAGTTTGATGCTTTAATCTCCACCAGAAAAGGGTACTATTGTATTACATTCGTTTATTTTCAAAAGATTGACAGTTATCACGGTTACAAAAGAATTAAGAATTACTAGATCAAAATACGTTGAACTTCATTCTCTTTCATCAAGTATCATCGTTTTCCTGGAAACGTTCCTATAAATGGCACTTTAAACTAATTTAATACCCAACTCGCACCAAATGTAACTAGGGGCTGCATGAGATTGTATATCAAGTTGAAACAATTGCCTAAAAGCGTAATTCACTTTAAATATGTCGTATCATCTCTTTTCGTTGTCGCGATTCCGAAATGTTGTTAAAAAAATATCCGGATCCAGTGATGATATTTTCTGCTAATATTGCAATAGTGCCATCCTACCACGATATTCCCCTTAAATTCTAATCAAATTACCTTATCATCATATTCGTTGTTTCTTACCTCCAGACATAATATTTGAATTGTTATCAATATGAAGTACGTTCGAAAGCCTATTTTTACCACATTTATGTTGTTGGTGGTCATATGTGTGGTTTACTTCATGACTTCCAGCTCCTCAGAGAAATCGTTGGGGTTTTCATCACCTATCAATTTGAATCGACATGACATTCTTCCATCATTGCAGCAGGAAAAACTCCAGTTAGTAGAGCAAGATAAATCCTACGGATCAGGCGAACAGGATGTTCAGGAGCCACCAAGAGAAGTTACAGGTGAAACGTCAAGCGACATGAAGGACGAAGAATTACTTGAACAAGAGGGAAAGGAAAAAGAAGATGTTGATATTGAATCTGATGATAAATTCACTGAAACTCCATTCATGCCCAAGATGGCAAATGAGACGTTGAAAGCACAATTAGGAAATTCCGCTTGGAGGTTATTTCACACAATACTTGCGAGATATCCTGACAAACCTACTTCACTCGAAAGAAATACTTTGAAGAATTACATTCATTTATTTGCTCAAGTTTACCCGTGTGGAGATTGTGCCAGACATTTTCAAAAGTTGTTGGCTAAATACCCACCCCAAACAAAATCAAGAAAGACAGCAGCAATGTGGGGCTGTGATATTCACAACAAGGTGAACGAAAAATTAAGAAAACCAGAATATGATTGTACAAAAATTTTGGAAGACTATGACTGTGGATGTGGTGATGATGAAAAGGAGCCTGATTTCACGTTGGGTAATGAAAGTATGGACCAATTGAGAAAGATCAAGATTAGTGAAAAAGAGGAGAATCTACAATTAGGTGGTTAATTTTCAGTTCTTCTGCACTCATGGATACCCAACATGTATTATATATATATATATTATACAATCGTGCAACATCCAGTGTTAATTTGTGAACTTTTTCGTCGAAAGTTTTTATGACTCTGATATCTTGCAAATCTGTTTTGTTCCTCTGGTAATTTCCAAAGGTAAGGAATTAGATAATCAGGAGTGTCTTGGACATAGCTGATAATCCTAGATTATTGTTAGTACCATGTAGATTTAGGTCCTCAAAAACGTTAAAACGTATGAACGTACAATGTGCTAGCGGATGATGCTGGGATTCTGCCCCTGCTCAAAGATTCCTTCAAGCGATTATTAAGTTCTTGAATCCTTCTTAATTTTAGAAACAGGATTTGGCTCTCTATGTTTTTGTCCATGGTAAGATAAATATAATGATTTCTCAAGCAAGTGGATTCTTCTATGGTATAGAAATATGAAAAATTCCTTATATTTTGAAAAAATTAAACGAACATAATATTCTATCCGGTTTCATCTAATTTCAATAAATCAGATTTAGCCAATTAATTGAGAATCATAGAAATAAGTGTAGAAATATATGTGATAGTATATGAATTGGATTTATCGAGAAACATTTCATTTTAGCTGACCCTTCGTCCTAATAATAAAATGTGAAACAATCGGAAGTTACTTGGTTGTGTATACACGACATTACTTGTTTCAGATTTACCTTTTGGGTTGCAAAAAACTGAAAAAAATGACTGTTAAAAAATAGTTTTCCCTTATTTATGTAGAATTAATTGTCTCTCTTTCAAAAGTGATATATAGAAATTGGTTTTAACAAAGGCGAAGGGACTAATTACAGGAAGTTATACATTAACATATACATATTCTATTAAATTCATACTTGCATGGAACGCAGCGTCTGTGGATATCTTCAGCAGGTGGACCTTCATTATGCAAATCCCTTTGTTGGAATAATTCCTATATAGCTGTTCTGTACCTGGATAAGATATTATTTGCAAGATTAATCAAGGATAAAGAGGGTGATAAACTATTATTATACTTTTTGTACTCAAGTTTTAGAATGATACAAGATTTTTGGACAAATGGCCATAGTTTCTTATACTTCTAAAATGGATTTTTGTCATTCAGCGGGGACTGAACCTAGAAAGGGATCTATTGACTAAACACTAATGAATTCAGCTTGTATTGAATTCTACTAATACATATGATAAAAAGTGCTAGAAAAGTAAACTTGAAGGATTGGCAAATTCCATTTCTTATCACCAAATTTTAGCAAGATACTGTTCATGAATCTCACCTACGGTCCCTTAAGAAACATGCTAATATCATATTCAAATATTTTGGTAGATTCTTTTTATACACTTACCGATTATGTGGTTATCTTGTATTTTGGTTTCATGTAGCACCTCGCCAAATGTTTCCGAACAGATCTATGAGAAATGTAGTACTCTCGTTACCTCCTAATTAGGTATCTTATAAGTTTGGAAATTACCAGGGCCTAAACATTGATCCAGATACGTGATGAATTGGTAGTATATCATTATATTACTGATTTTGAAGGCTACCAATGATTGCAAGTCTCGGACGTTCACAGAAAATGCATTATATTTGACCTGCTGCAATAGTGGAAGAGAGTAAATCCTTCGACAATTTGACATTGTAGATATAGACATGATTTCATAGGCACTTGGCTTTATCTAACAGCCGCTAGTGCCAATATTCTTAAGAGCGTCTCATGGATAACTTCAAGAATAGGTAACTAATCTTGTTACACAAGAAATTGACCTGACAATAGTTGCTGTCAAAAGCCCTACTCTCAAGGTAGATTAATTAATGCGCCTGATTCAATGTCAGCTTTGGATCATCAATTTTAGCTGTCTGCTCCTTGTTTAAGGACGGCAACTATGTACATAGAATAAAGAGATAAGTGTTTCTAATTCAATTCCCAAACGCAATTTGAGTCTTTGTTGAATCTTTCTCTTTTAACCTCCCGCAACTCTTCATTCTTAATCAATTTCACTTGTTGCTGGTAAATCTACGTGTGTGGTGCAACTCGACCTTTGGTGCTGCAAATTTACAACCAACACTATTAACCTTAATACGCCAATATTAATCATATCCAATTAGGTGCAATCTATGCCACGAAGTCCTCCAATCTTACCCTCTTGATTCTTCTTTCAATTTGCTTCAATAATGGGTACTAGTTACACTTTAACCAAGCCTCAGTCCAAAGCCCACTAAGGGCAATCAAAGTATCGTACAATCGTTGTCATACAAACAAACTACAGGAAATACTACATTCATTGTGCTTCTACGAAGATATTGAGCTCAAATGTATCATTATGCTGATGAATTATTAAGTAAAAGATGTAGAATTCGAACATCTATATTGTACTCATACAATTTTTGGCGTTCCAAGGAAATTGGCGCTAAATCCTGTTTTTGCAGCAAATATCCTGAAAACTAAAAAAAGGGAGACGCCCCCGAAATCAAAATTAAATTTCTTACTACTTTCTTCTTCTTCTTTTTCTTCTTCTCTTCTTTTCATTTCTTTGTTTCTTTCTTACTATACTATCGCCTTCCGCTTCGGTGATTGTTCCTAAACTTGCTTGGATAATACTTTAACTGAAAAAATTATTCCATTGGTGGGTATTTATTTTGGTGGCAAATGGGTGTAAAATGACGTTTCCGTGTGCGGCTCTTAGCACTGGACAGACTGATTATGGTATTGGCGGGTGATGGGTCAACACTTCATCCAACGGTTCTGTTCTCATGATGTTCAACTAAGGGCTCTATTTTGTATACCTCAATGCTACTAACTCTTTTCTTCAGTTTGCTAGTTGAGACATTAAAGTAGGATGGGTTTCATTATTTTCATTCAAAGTGCTAGTCAATTGAAATTCTAGGTTGGTTGCATAATAGTTTCTTAACAGCTTCTATTGTGCTTAGATTTATCTCAATCAGTTGATTACCTAAGGATGGAATGTCAGATTGTTCATATTTCATACGTTCATTATATTTCTCAAGTCCGTCTTTTTGTTGTTCATTTTGGTTTAGATCAACAAATTGAAGGTCTTCATCAATTGAATGTTCTTAATTGGGTTGCGTCTGTAAATTGGTTCATTATATTCTTCACATTAACTACTATGATTCCATATGATAATTATCTTCATCAAATGGTGATTAGGCCATCCACTATACTGTGGTTTATAAGTCCGCTATCTTATTATTCTTGTTGATTGGATTATTATAATTTTCCAGGTTACTTTGAATTTGAATTTTTGGACTTTGGTTTTTGATTTATAGGTATTTTGGTTTGTTATCTTTGTTGGTTGGTTTATTTTTCACGTTGAATTTGTTCATTAATTCTTTATTAGTGGTCGGTCAGTTATTCAGGTTGCTTCAATTTCTCCAAGTTGCACAAGTAATTGATTTTGCATCTTCTTCATGTTGGTTTATAGTTCCTCAGATATTATGGTTCATTTCGTTTACTATCTTTGTCAGATATTTTGTTAGCTAACTACCAGGTTGTATCTAATCAAATTTTATTTTCAACTTCTTCTGCTTCGGTTGGTTGGTTTGAATACCCAGATTATATTAGTTCACCAAGAAATTTATCTTCGGCGGATGTTGAATGTTCATCAGGCTCATTATTATTTTCATTTTAGATGGTTCAATTGCTCAGTTTGTTTGCGTACATTAGGCTTACTTTTTTCTTCGGGATTTTTAATTTGTTCAGTTTCATTATCTTCTTCGGGTTTTTCTTCAGGTTCCTTCTTCAGGATTGTTGTCGAATTCAGGTCCTTTTATGTTTTCTTCTTTTTGGTTAGCAAGATTCCCTAGGTTGTTTAGTTCATTAGGTTCATTATCTACTTCATGTCATTATCTTCATCAGGTTCTTTTTCTTTGGTCGTTCGGGTTCCCCAGGTTGTTCATTTAATTGAGCTTGATCTTCAAGTTATTTCCTACCTGAGACTAATTAAGGTCATTTGCTTCATTATCATCATCAGGTACTAGATACTTTGTTGCATCAGCTTTGTTTCATATTCATATTTCAATGGTTCATCTTTTTCGGATTACATCACTTTCGCTTGTTACTTGATTCTCAGCCTTTTCACAATACATCAAGTTCATCTGCTTTAATAAGCAATTGTGTCACGACATACATTTGGCACTTTCATTTCCTTGATATTCTGCGATGTAATTGCAACGTCGAGTATACTAGCCGCCCTGAAAAGTTCTGTACGACGAGTCAGATTGGTTTTTGTTCTCGACGAAGGTGGGCGGCACACCATCTGAAAGTCCAATTTCCATGAAGGCTCCATTATATGGACATTTCTTGGAGTGGTCATTTTGGAGAACGACATTAAAAATTCTCAACCAATTGTCACATACACTCGGTATATTGGTTCCATGTTAAAATTCTCTTCAAGAAGAATTATGAGTCCCAGTCTCAAACACAATGAACTTGTAGCAAGTTTGGAATTTGATGAACAGGTAGAAGTTATCTAGAGTACACAGATGATTGAGTTTTCCAAAGCTATGTGGTTTCCCAGATTAACAAATGATTTCTTTGATGTTGATCTAAGGAGGTACTACCTTTTTATATTGTGGTTGTATTTTATTGGTTTATTGTTTTGTTTCCTTGTGTTGTATCTGTGTGTTGTTTCCGTGCGTTGTTTCCCTGTGTTGTTTCCGTGTGTTGTTTCCGTGTGTTGTTTCCGTGTGTTGTTTCGATGTGTTGTTCCTAATTAGCCCCAAGTTTTGCTTGCTACCCTGCTTACAGATTTCGGTTTCATCACTTTCGAGTGATAAAGCCACCTTTTGCTGGGTACACCATTTCAACGATGGTTACCCTGATAAATGTGGGGTCCTAATGAATCACCTTAGGATTCTCCATTTGTCTTCAACCAAATTGCACTTTCTGCGTGTGATTTGGGCTTTTGATAGACCAAATTAACACATGGTCTATCTGGTGATTAGTATTTCTTTGGAACTGCTAATTGTCAACAACTAGGTCTCATTTCGGTGACGTCTAGGTTCTTTATAGTCTTCTCTGCTATCCCTTTTTTTACTTTGTTTTTACATGTTTTCATGTTTTTTATTTGGTTTTTTTTCGGGATAGTCATATAGTATCCCGGAGCAGGGTAGCAAGCAAGACTTGGTGGTTGGAGAAAAACCAAATTTTCCAGTACCCTCAAGATTTTGGTTGTCAAAATAACCCAATTTTGGGGCGTAATGGAAAATGTTTTAGACACTATGGTATTCAAAATCTGGAATTTTTTATCAGTCTTTGATAAGGATTTTGGAAACGCTAAGATTTCGATTACAATTAAGGGGCTATTGAACGGCTTAAATTAGCTTAAGGAGTAAAGCAATCATGATTTTATCAAAACTGGATCTGCAAACTACGTTTTCACATTTTCCTGGTGGCTAATGTGAATACACATATTGGACTTGGTCAACGTATTTGATAAAAGCCAGTCAAAATTTGATTATTCAGGCAATCGAGATAATTGCTATTATCCAATAATATTGTAAGGCCCCAACTTCGTATTACCAAAATTTGAGGATTATATTGATCCTCAAAAATGACAAATCTGGCCATAATGCTCTGTGCAGAAGGAGCCCGTGCACAACGTTTTTCGGCCCGCACCAAATCTTCTTTTTGTTTATGATATCAATTCATGTGGGTCACTAATATAAATTGTGCAGATAAACTAGAACATAATTCCAGCTATGGAACCGATAGTGAAGTCCCTTTTGGACACTGACTTGTACAAATTATTCATGCATGCAGCGGTCAGTAAGCATTACAAGAATGTCCCAGTTGTCTACAAGTATACTAATAGAACGCCTCAAATGGTATTAAATGAACAAGCGATCGAATGGTTGAAACAACAAATAGAATTACTCAGTGATTTAACATTCTCTGAAGAAGAAATTGATTATTTAAGAAAGGTATTGCCACAATTACCGCAGGAATATCTTTCCTATCTTTCTTCATTCAAATTGGATCCAAAAAATCAAATTAAATACCTTGGCAAAACTGCAAATGACTTCCAGTTGGAGATTGTTGGTAATTGGACTGATACAATATTATACGAAATTCCAATACTAGCGTTGGTGAGCGAAGCATACTTTAAATTTGTTGATTTAGATTGGGCGTATAATGGGCAATATGAGCAAGCTCAATTGAAATGTAAACAACTCTTTGAAAATGGTTGTATATTTAGTGAATTTGGTACTAGGAGAAGAAGGTCTTTCGAAACCCAGGACATTGTCATTCATGCGTTGAAGGATCATGCTGATACTCACCCCACACAATCGAAATATCTTGCTGGTACTTCAAATGTGTACTTTGCCAAAAAGTATGATTTGGCTCCCATAGGAACCGTTGCTCATGAATGGTATATGGGTATTGCCTCAATCACTCAAAAGTACAAGCTGGCAAATAAACAAGCCATGGATTTTTGGATAGATACTTTTGGCCCTGAACATGCAGGATTAGCTTTGACTGATACTTTTGGAACAGATAATTACTTAACTGTATTTTCTCCTCCTTATTCAGATTATTACTCCGGAGTAAGACAGGATTCTGGTGATCCAGAATTATACGCAGAAAAAATAGCTGCTCATTTTCTGTCTTTAGCAATCCCAAGGAATACAAAAATTATCTGTTTTAGTGATTCATTGAATATCGAAAAATGTTTAAAATACAAGAAAAGGGCTGATGAATTGGGCTTGATCCCGACATTTGGTATTGGTACTTTCTTTACGAATGATTTTAAGTCGGTATCAACAGGAAAAAAGTCTGTACCGTTGAACATAGTGATCAAGTTAAAAGAGGCAGCTGGTAATCCGTCTATTAAGATAAGCGATAACATTGGCAAAAATATGGGAGATCAGGCAACTGTTGATCGTGTGAAAAGAGAACTAGGCTATCAAGAGAAAGAATGGGCAGATGGAGATGAGTCCAAAAGATGGTAGCCATATAATTGTTTTTTATTTATGGTTATGCTGCACGTTTATGACGAGTTATTACTCTCATATGTAAATTTAAAAGCAACATTTGGTTTAGGAATGATTTTTAAGTCAACAATTATTGTACCAAGGAATAACCGTTATACTGTCGTGTGATGCACAAATATATTTAATGTACAACCATCACCATGGATGGTCATTTTTAGTTTTTCTCTCTTTACCACTTCAACTAAAACATCAGTTGACTTAAATAAGCCATATTTCTGGCTTGAGATCTTCTCTTAAACACGATCACCGTGGTGATCAAAAGTTATAATTGAATTATTTCATCCAATTTCTATAAGTGCCAATTCAAAGGACTTAGTTAACTTCTGCTTTTGTGAACATTGCAAAATATGGATTTGACTTACGATAATCTTATATCAGTGTTAACTCTTGCAAGTGGATCAGAAAGAAATGTTCAACAGCAGAATGCAGACACACAATTGAATAAATGGGAAGTTTTACCCGGTTTTCATTACTCTCTTCAAGATGTTTACCTCAATACTGAAGTTCCGCTACAGATTCGGTGGCTAGCTGTTATCTGTTTTAAAAATGGTGTTCAAAAATATTGGAGATCATCTCGACAACATTCAATTTCAAAGTCGGAGAAACAAAGGATTAAGGAGAGAGTTTTCAACTTGTTGAATGAACAGAATAATCAACTCACAGTACAGAATGCTCATCTGATAGCCCGTATTGCCAGGTTTGATTTTCCTGGTGAGTGGCCCGAATTATTTGATTACGTTGCGAAGAAGTTGGATATTTTTGTCTTCAAGACAAATGACTTAATATCGACAAATAATTTGCTAATAATTCTCAATCGGATAATAAAAACAGTATCAGCAGTAAGAATTGGTAGAGCAAGGCACGCTATGCAGTCAAAAGCGCCAGTGATTGTGACTATTCTCATCAAAATGTATCTGAAATTTTTCTCTTTGTGGACAGCAAATTTAGAGATTACTCTTATGGAAGTTTGTTATTTGTGCCTCAAGAACCTCCGAAGAATTATCCCCGAAGGATTTGAACAACCACACAAAAATCATGATGTTAGTGAATTTTTAAGTTTAACCATTGAACATCTTCAAGCATTAGTTTTGGAACACGAAAAATATTCCTTAGATTTACTAGAGAGATACGTCAAATGTTACAGTAAGTTATATGCTACTTTGATAAATGTTAATCAAACAAGTTTCATTTTATTACCGTCATCGCAAAAGATTTTGACCACGTTCTTATCGATTTTAGAACAGAAGGCAGAGGCTGTTTACAACAGTTCTGAGGAAGATGACTTTTGGGAAGTTCTAGCCCTAAAAGCTTTTTCTATCTTGAAGCAAATCATGGCATATGTTTATAAGAAAGGAGCTGTTACTTTGAAACAACGTAACGATAAGTTAGAGGTTAATACTGCTATTCAAATTCTAACTTCAGATTTTTTCACCAATAACCTAATCCAGCATTTGTGTGACCTAATAATTAACTGGTATCTTCGTCTTAAACCTCTGGATTTGGAAAGTTGGTTACTAGAGCCGGAAGAGTGGTGCAATGAGGAACTTTCTTCAAGTTGGGAATATCAAATACGACCTTGTGCTGAAAACTTTTATCAAGATTTGATAAAATATTTTCAAGAACTGCTTTCTGATTTCATTCTCAATAAGATATCTTCTGGATTAATGGGGAATGACTCGGTAGACAGAATTTTGATAAAGGATTCCACTCTCTGTACTTTTCAATTATCATCTGGCACCATCGCCAATAGAGTCAACTTTGATACTCTTTTGCAAGAAGTATTTATTCCTGAAGGTTTGAAAAACGATATGCTAGAAAACAAAATCATCAAAAGAAGGATCTGTTTAATTATAGCAGAGTGGGTTTCTGTACAATGTAGCCGCGAACTGAGAATCTCAATTTACAAGTTACTTTTGAACTTTTTAGATCCCAATAATCCAATTAATGATAAAGTCGTAAAAATAGCGGCAATTCAGGCATTAAAAGCTGTGGTTGATGATTGGGACTTCAGTAAAACGGATTTTCAACCTTATCTTAATGATTTTGTTAAACTTTACCTTGATACCTTAAATGAAATGAATTTGACTGAATCTAAGATCTTCATATTGAATGCCCTAGCAATTCTAATTGAACGATGCAATCCATTAGTTGACTACCAAACTTTAATTGATATTTTACAAATTGTTCCAAAGTATTGGGAGCAAAGCACCAAAGATGACCAACCAATAATCAAGACCAAGGTGGTACGGGTTTTGAGAAGCCTAACTATATCGTTGAATAATAATTCACCGGAGACCCATACAATCTCATTGCCTTTAATTAGAGATTGCTGTTCGGAGTCTGGATCTTATGTTTTACTTTCAGAAGATGGTTTTGATCTTTGGTTGGTGTTGCTACAGTATTGTCCACAATCAAATTTAAATAATCCTGAAATCATTAAATTATTTGAATTGATTCCCTATGCTTTGGTCAATAGTACGGAGATTTTACCAACCATATTATCAATAATTCGAAGCTACACCTTGTATTCGCCAGAAATATTTATCCAAGACATCGCGGTTGAGACATTCAAAACGTTAAGTTCTTATTTGCCAAAATTGCGTGATGATGCGAATGCTATTTTCATAGCAATAATGGATATCTTGTTCATAGAATATCCCAATCATGAAACTTTCATAAATATCATGGTACTGAGTGGCATGATTGCAGCCATGATCAAATATGCTATCGATGATGACCAAAGTGTGATTCAAGCATCAAAAATGTACATATTGTTTTCTCGATTATCAAAAGTATCTCCAGAACTATTTTTGAAGGTATTGGATGCATCTGGGGTAGATGTCGAGTTATTTTTCAAAAAATGGGTAGAATTTTACAATAGCAATGGTAACCCAAGAAATAGAAAAATTAATTTATTGGGGTTGATCGCAATTATTGGGTATGGAATACCAAGAAGCATTCCTATTTTTTGTGAAATTATGCCAGAAGTGGTGAAGAAGACCTTTTACTTTTTGGAAGAAGTAAATGAAGATGCCAGTGGATTATGTGATGCATATAAAAGTGATTTCATCTACGAAGATATTGATGATTTTTCATACTTAGACCCCGATATCAAAGCACATGGCGAGAAAATTAGATATCACATTCTTTTGGATGAAAAAGATTTCGTGTATACTACCAACTTGAAGGACTTTTTGAAGAACAAAATATTACAATTGAAGTCACAATTGCTAGATAGTGATTTTAGCACCATCATGGCATTGAATGATTCATATACTTTGGAAAAGTTGCATGCATTAGGATAAATTCAAGTATTAAATTTCAATAACCGGATCAATGTACTTGAACTACACTTCGACCGAAGTTTGCATTTCAATGGTTATTACCAATATTTATTTTCTATGTAGCCACGCTTAGCAAGATTGTTTAATTAAGCTATACTAGATTTTATTTGTGTTGAAAACTTCTTTCGAAAAAGTCATGGATATGCCCTAAATTGTTATCGTCATCGAACTAAAAACTTAAAATGTCATATTATGAAAATTTTGACATGTTCTTCTTGCTCTAGTATTTTGATACTCTTATTCTTTTTGGTTGAACTTTTTTATCCACTTATTGAAGCATTTCAATCTACTAAGTTGTTGTGTGCTACCATGTGTTGAAATTTTTGTGTGCACACTCCACTAGCTGTGCGAAAGTTGTTGAGTATTGACAGTGGCAATCTCTCATTTTCACAGTTCCAATTCATTAGATTCAAACTCCAATTGCGAATACGAATAGTACTACTTTCGTTATCCAATGTTCAGAAACAATTACGACAACGATTCAGTGACATATTCACCAACAGGAAGACTATTCCAAGTTGAATATGCACTTGAGGCAATCAAGCAGGGGAGTGCAGCGGTAGGTTTAGTATCTCCCAACCATGTGGTGTTAGTGGCATTAAAGCGTAATGCTGAGGAGTTGGGTTCATATCAAAAGAAAATCATAAAGATTGATGATCATATGGGAGTGGCATTAGCTGGTTTGGCACCTGATGCCCGTGTTTTGTCCAATTATTTAAGAAAACAGGCAATGACTAACAAGATGATATTCAATAAAGCAATCTCCACATCCAAGGCAGTTTTATCAATAGCAGACAAGGCTCAGGAAAATACTCAATCGTACGGTTCGAGACCTTACGGTGTTGGATTATTGATTGCTGGATACGATGAAACCGGGACCCATTTGTATGAGTTTCAGCCATCAGGCAGCGTGTTGGAATATTTTGGTGCAGCTATTGGGGCAAGATCACAAGCTGCAAGAACATATTTGGAAAGAAACTTGGAAGAAATCCGTGAAATAAAAACTGCGGAGGAGTTGATTGTCCACGGATTGAATGCATTGAGGGACACATTATCTCAGGATGTTGAGTTGACTTTCAAAAATACTTCGGTAAGTGTTGTGGGAAAAGATCAACAATTTACAATATATGATGATGATGATGTACAACAGTGGTTAGATAAATTGGATTCAGTATCCAATGCCAGAAATAAGGATGATGATGATGATGATGATGACGATGATGAGAACAAAGCTGATGCTAAACAAGTAGAAAAGAAAGACGAAAATGAAACAGCTGCTACTACCTCTGGAGAAGATAAAATGGAAACTGATGAATAGATTGTATAATATAGCAATTCGTATAAGCCAAACTTCTAACTTATGTTAAAATGTATATTAAATTCATCACACAGCCAAAAATTCATTATTGGTTGCTACCTATTTACAAAGATCAATACTTAACTAACTATTGGACTTAATTTTTTTGTTGTTGCTGCTTTTGCTTAATTGCCACTTTCTTGATTGACTCAAGGCAATCTTGTTGCATTTTATTTAATTGGTTATTCAAGATAGTTGGATCGTGTAGCTTTCGATTTCTGATATCATCAATCATCTGCTTTACTAAAATGAGATGTTGATTTATGACATCTCTCTCATTTTCGTCCATTATATTTCCAAATTGTAATAAAACATTCTCAGTGTCAGCGCATAAAATTTCAGCTCTGGATGCATGTTCAAAATACTTTCGTAATTCAGCATCAGCCTGTCTATTTTTGGAACTATCATCTATCAATTTCTGAACTTCTTCATCAGTCATTCCAATTTCTGCAACTTGGATGGAAACACTATTTGGTTTGCCGTATAAATGGGAATTTTTAGGGTATGGGGTTTTGTCAGTAGCTCTTACATTGATAATTCCATCAGCATCGATTTCAAAAGATACTGCAATCTGTGGTGTACCCTTGGGACCACTAGGAATGTTTGCTAATTTGAAATGGCCAATCAATTTGTTATCCTTAACTAATGATCTCTCTCCTTGATATACCCTAATTTCAACTCCTGTTTGTCCATCAACAGCAGTTGAAAAAATTTGCTCTTTCTTGATGGGAACTGCAGAGTTTCTGGGTATCAATGGACTGAATATGCCACCATAAGTTTCAATACCTAAGGAAAGTGGGGTTACGTCAAGCAATACGACATCTTTTATATGGCCTGCCAATACTGCACCTTGTATTGCAGCCCCAAGAGCGACAGCCTCGTCAGGATTCACAGCGGTACTTGGTTTTTTACCAAATAATTGCTCAACAACCTTTCTTATCTTTGGCATTCTTGTCATCCCTCCAACTAATAAAACCTCATCTATATCTTTTATTTTCAATTCTGCATCTCTAATACATTTCTTCACAGGATCAATAGTTTTCTGAATTAGTGGCATTGTCATTTCATCTAATTGCTCCTCTGATATCTTAAGCTGGATATGTTTGTCATTACTGATAAATGGTAAATTAATTTCGGATTCTTTGGCATGCGATAATTCTATCTTTGCCTTTTCGGCAGCCTCTCTGATTCTTTGCACTGCTAATCTATCATTTGATAAATCCAAGCCATTATGTTCAACCTTGAAAGATTGCAAAATATAATTCATCAATACTATATCGAAATCTTCCCCTCCCAAATGGGTGTTTCCATTGGTGGCTCTCACTTCAAAAACACCATCCTCAATATCAAGAATTGATATGTCAAATGTTCCCCCACCCAAATCAAACACAGCAACAATTCCATCTTTTCTGGATTTGTCGCAACCGTATGCTAGTGCTGCAGCCGTTGGCTCGTTAACCACTCTAAGAACGTCAAGTCCAATAAGTTTTCCCGAATTCTTTGTAGCTAGGCGTTGAGAATCGTTGAAATATGCTGGCACAGTTACGACAGCATGCTTCACTGGTGTCTGATCTTCTGGCAAATGGCTGTCAGCTATTTGTTTCATTTTTTTCAAAATTAACCCTCCAATTTCAGAAGGAGAATATCGATCACCATAAGATGTCATTAACCATGCATCGCCATTGTTATTTGGAATGATTTTATAGGGAACGTTATTAATGTCTCGTTGTACTTCTTGATCCTCAAACTTGCGACCAATTAATCTTTTGGTTGCAAATAAAGTATTTTCTGGGTTGACCACTGCTTGCCTCTTTGCAGGTAGTCCCACTAAGATCTCATTCTTATTCCTGAATGCAACGATGGAAGGAGTAGTCCTTCCGCCTTCTTCATTTTCCAAAATTTTAGCTTGGTTTGCTTCAACAATTGCAACTGCGGAATTGGTTGTGCCCAAATCTACGCCAATTACGGAATGCTTCAATCTTTTTCCTAATTCCAATCTTTTTAAACAAAGACTGGATTTCTGTAAGCCTCTTTTGGTAATCATTTTCTTTTACGTTGGTATGCCGCCGAGGATTAAACTGAGACAGGTTCAAAGTTGAAGATTTGTGTTTTGCCATCTATATTTTTGGCGTGCGAAATAGATCACTATTGTGTTCACATACTATTATATATTAAAGAAAAAGGGTAGAATGATCTACAACAGCAAAGCATCTTCCAAGAGAATACGGTATCTTCTAAACCAGACGCAATCAGTATAATTCTTTGTCAAAACTAGAATCTTATTCTACCACCTCAACCCTTAATGATATTTTGGAATCTCATTGACTTACCTTGGATTACAAATGACTTGTATCCATATTCTATTAAATACTGCACCAAAATTTTAATAATAAATATAACTTCATCTCTTGTCTCCACTAAAGCAGTTTCAACATTCTGTCGACTCCAACGCTCGATCTCTCCCTCCATACTCAATACCTTGAAGGAATCGTTTTCACAATAACATAATATTATGCCTCGTGTGTGTGTTCTTAGATTTGATACTAGTAGTCCATTTCCAAATTGAGGATGTTCGCAGCTTGTATTCAAATTCAAATGGTTTTGTTTAGAATCAACATCGTTATCAAATTCTAACTTCTGATGATTGGGCATATTTTTCATCAATCTCTTTATAGCTGGCAAGTGGATCATACGATTATGGGAATAAAAGTAGCGATCGAGTGCATTCTTGATTTTTATATGGTTAAGGTCATTAGATTCATCACTTAAGCTAGGAAGAACTATGTCAATGATCGTAAACCACAAACCTACGTCCCAAAAACCAGAACTCGCTATCTTACGGCTGAAGTTATCAGTAGCTCGTAAAACTTCTTCTTTATAGGAGACTTCTCCGTCAAATCCATGTGTGTAGTTATAGACGAAATCAATTTTCTTGAGTGTCCTGTCAAAATAATTAGCTGGCATTATCCTCATAGATCTTTGGCATACCTTCAAGATTGTTTCGAGTGTAGGTAAGCTGCCAATATGGGTTATTATATACTTCCCGTTTCCAACAAGAATTCCAAAAGGGCAATATGCAATTCGATTCATATCTTGAAATTTGTTCCCAACCCTGATTCGTAGAGGGCTCAAAATTTCGTAGATGAATTTCAAGAAGATGGTCGCAACAACAAAAGGGGTTCCTCTAGCATGGTCGGAGTATATTTTTATAATATCACAATCTTCCAAATATGAATGCTGGCTCATTTCTGTGGCTAAATAGTTAAATTTTAAACAACTGAAAACGGTTGAGATGATTTGATAGATAAAATTTGCATATGCATGATCTGAATCAAAGGTAATTTCAAAACATTGGCTTCCAATCAACCAAGAATAGTTTTGTGCAATCATTTGAGATAATT
The DNA here is from genome assembly GCA_002245345.1 of Scheffersomyces stambukii. Classification (NCBI taxonomy): domain Eukaryota; kingdom Fungi; phylum Ascomycota; class Pichiomycetes; order Serinales; family Debaryomycetaceae; genus Scheffersomyces; species Scheffersomyces stambukii. The sequence continues at coordinate 53,959 of NBZC01000064.1, forward strand.
TACGTCGTATTTCTTGATGTACGTAAAGTCTTTGGTGAATGATAGTGTGGTTGTTTCCATTTAGCAAACTCAAAAGAAAACAAACTTCTTCGTAATCTCCTGGTGTTTTCATATTGATATGAATCTGATGCAATTTTTTCATAGCATGCACAAACATCAGAATATTCATCAAATTGGTAAGGGTTAAAAAGGAAATCAACTCGTAGTATTGAACATTTTCCTGAATTATGTAATGTTGCAAGAATGCATCCTGAACCTTCAACTCGTACGCTAAAATTGGAATATAGTCCAGATCCTGAGACATTGTATGCATACATTGTACAAGCTCTTCTTGAGTTTTATCTCTTGTGCAATGTAGTAAATAAAGACGTTTCTTATGTAAAGTCAAACATTCTTGACGAAAATTGTTAACATGTTTGCCAATTGCAAAATCTTCGAATACTTGAGCAAAAAGAATGTGATAAATTTTATTCCAAAAATAGGGATGAGATAGCCTATCCCTAAAAAGCCTATTGCTTTGGTACAAAGCAACAACGTCGGAAAGATCTAACCGGCCAACGTCCACAATATTAATAATTAAATCAAGAGGAAGTCTCAGCATGCTTTAGTAGGAAACTATAGGAGAAATACTGTTTCTATCTCATTGGTTTCTATCGGAATTTTAGAATTCATATTAATTCTCTTTGATCCATATCATAAATATTAATCAACAAGGGCAATAAAGGCAAATATTTGTTTTGCTCATTTGTTGAGATTTTTTATTTTAGATTGGAAAAATAACATCAATATAATCATCACAGATGAAAATGTTTGAAGTTAAGTGAGGAGATAAGAAACGATATCTTTTCTAGTAGGTGAAGAATCATGCTTTGGTGTACTAAATTATAAATTCATAATAAACATCGTCGTTCATACAACTCTTTCCTTTTAGCTAACAAAAATAATTGTTAATTCATCTTATCCATAAACATTTTGGGTGTGAATAGGTTTACTGATATTATTTCAACAAATCTGCGAGCGTAATCCTGTTCCTAAAACTTCTGAGGTTTGATGAACTTTTCAGTCACCATTAGTTTACTGTAATCTTCTTGATTCTATTGCATATTTCCAAATAGAAAGCTATATTCCTACCGAGTAATTATTATTCAATATTTTTCTTGATTACACCCTATTGATGCAAAAATTAGTCTTAAAGTAACTCATAGAAATTAGCAGAGGTAGAGTGAGACAGTTGTAGAACAAATGTCATCACTAGCAACAACTCATAAAGTGATTATTTGCAGCCTAACAGTCACCAAGAATGAATGGTTTGCGATGCAGAGATACTTAGTCTTCAGGCACTTTCAAGCAGACTTTACTCTCAATGAATCTCAGATCCCAAACTACAATCTATTAATGTAAGATGCATTTTTGCCATTTTAAACACAGTATACAATACATCTGCGAGATAAATCAATCAATCAGATCCCTAATCAATATCGACAAACTTATCGCTCTTGATCTACACTTTTAATCCAGAAGGTTGAGCGAAACTAATACATTAACATTAAAGCTATTTCCTACCTCAACTGTGATCAATCGATATCTTCTTGAAACATTTGCCCAAGTATCTAGTTTGAAAATAATGATTCAAGAAGCTAGATCAACAGACAAATTCACAGAAAAAATTGTCTGCGAAATACCAACTTGATGCATTGCTATTTAGTCTAATACCATTATGGGAAAAAGAGGAAGAGGGCCGGAAAAATCAGGAAACAGGAAGAAGTTTAAGGCCCCCAACCTTATCGATCCGAACACTTCTGGAGTTTATGCCACTTGTGCGCGGCGTAAGGAGAAATCCTGTCGAGATGAGCTCCTCAATGTCTTTGGCGAAAAGATTGAGGAATATTTTGATTTAAGTCAAGTTGGCAAAGAAGATGATGAAAAGGATGGTAAGAATCTCTCAATTGAAGAACAAATTGAGAAGGAAGTACAGGAAATGAAGGAAACCAAAAATTCTAAGAAAGAACTTCTCAAACCTATTGACTTGGACTGCGAGTGTCTCATATTCATCAAAACACGAAAACCAATAGACCCCAAAATTCTAGTTGAACGCATATGTGAGGAAGGATATAAATCTAAGATCAAAACAACGAGATACACGCAAAGGTTGAGCCCTATCACCGACTCGTGCAGCGCGTCAGTGGAGGAATTGAAGAACTTGACCAAAAGGGTGATTGGACCTCACTTCCATGAACCCCACAAACAACAACCATACAAATTTGCCATCCAGATTAACCGTAGATCATTTAACAGCATTGATAAGGATTTGATGGTGAGATCCATAGCCGAGTGTGTTGGAAACTCACATGGCCATAAGGTAGACTTGAAGAATTACGACAAATTGATCTTGGTGGAATGCTTCAAAAACAGCATTGGCATGAGTGTGGTAGATAATTATCTCAAATATTATCGGTTCAATCTCCAGCAGATATTCGAAAAAGAAGTTGATACAGAAAAGGGCACTATCTGAACTCTTATGTACATATTGTAGTAGCTATTAAAATGATAGACGATTAATATATTCTCTTGGCTGTTTCCATGCCAACCAATCAGCCTCTTGGTGAGGAATCAAGCCCATCTTGTACAATTTGTATATACCCACACCCATATTGAGCAACTGGCACACAACAAAAATAGTTTTAGCAACAAGGATCTCGGTGCCGTTAGTTCTGGTTCCCAACTTGGCAAAGGTGGGGTTGGTATCCTTAAATATGGCTTTGACGGGATTTAACAATAACATAAGCGTCATAGTCATAGGAATAATCTGAAGAGAGTTTCCAGTCATGTAACTCATAAACAAATTCATCGGTATAGACTTGGCTGGTCCCATGGCAAGCTCCCAAGCTTTCTTTGTCTTCAAATTGTTCATATGCTCGTCATCATTCTGCTTCTTATTCTTTCCTACAGGCACCAGCTTGGTTCCTTCGCTATCAAATCCGAGAGGAGCTTGTACCAGATCCTTTGCAAACATAGGCTGGATAATGGTGGGCCTTAGCACCTCAGCATAATTAACCATATTGATATGGATGTTGGTAGGATTGTCAAGGGATCAAAAATTCCGTGCTCATCAATTTTTGAAAAAAGCGAAAGCCTTGCTTATCATACAAAGTGGACACCCCAGCCAATTGTAAAAACCCTCCACCCCTATACTTGCACGTACAAGCAGTACTTTATAAATAACTAGAAGCATGAATTCAACCAGTCTGTTCAAGGGCAATCCTTTGAACAAAATAATTGGGCTCTCGGTAGTTCTCTCAATGGGGTTCCTTTTGGTCATTCTTGCAGGAATTTACGGCAATTGGTATCCAATAATAGTAGGGGTGGTATTTTCAGTTGCCCATTTGCCAGTTGCCATCACCAAAGCAGTATCCAGCTCCTCTGACTACGAATTTAACTTTGATCCATCCTCCCCCTCCACTAATGTGTTGGTAGAAGCGGGACAGTTTGCTTCTGCATTCTTACTTGTGTCGGGATTTGTCATACCCGTCATTCTTCATCATTCGCTTATATTGACTAAAACTGCAATGGTGCTTACCATTATAGGTGGTAGTTTGATATACGGCACCGTCTACACGTTTAGTACGTATTTTGATGAAACAGACGACCAGGACGAGGTGGCTGATCTTGGCGGGGGGGTGATTTGACGAAAATAAAGGTTTATATAGTTTTATATCTTAAGTTTCTAATGTATGAACTACTGAAATGTGGTCTAACACTTTTCTCGTGTGCAACCCTTGTTCGTTGATCCGAGACCCTTAATCCCCAGTAGTAAGTCTAGAAAAAATTGAAAACAAAATTCGTTCTTCGCTTCTTTTAATTGAGAACCAGTTACAATAGCCAACAAGTAACATGTCACATAATGCCAATGAGTTGGCTAAAGCGGAAAGAGAGATTGCGGAAGAGCATCAGCTTCAGGAGGAAATTGTGAATGAAGAATTCAAAATATGGAAGAAAACAGTTCCATTGTTGTATGATTTTATCCATACATATGCCTTGGAATCGCCTTCTTCCGTATTCCATTGGCTTCCCAATTACTCCTATGTAGAGAATAACAAGCATTTAATAGCGGCGAAGTTTTTGTTGGGGTCAAAGTCTCCGGATGGGTCCCAGAACAACCTCCAATTGGCGTCGGTCAACTTACCAGCCACCTTATCATCCGACTACGACAGTACCGAAGAGATTCCCATTCCCGGAAATAGTATCGACGACACTTCAAACTTTAGAATATTGACCAGGTGGAGACAGACAAATGAATCAAACAAGTTACTGGTTTCTGACTATGGAAATTTGGCCATTTCCTTTAATAGCGATGGAGTCATCCAAGGATTCAATTTAACCAACAATGAAACAGTGGATTACAAATACCATCGATTAGAAGGATATGCATTGGAATGGGTTGATAATAACACGTTCTTGTCGGGTGCAAACGATGCGCAAATTGCATTGTGGAATGTTGGCAAGCCATCAACCCCATTACAATTATTCAAGAGCCACAATGGTGCTATCAACGATTTATCACACATCGCAAATACAAGTCTATTCGGTTCAGTAAGCGATGATTTTTCTACTCAATTCCATGACATGAGAGTGGATTCAAGTGATTCTAACCCTGCGATTGCTGTCGAGAATAAACATATTCAAAAAGCAATTAAAGTTCACCCTGATTTGCATAATTTTTATGCTACTGCTGGTGTGGATAACGTTATTAATATTTATGATATTAGAAATCCACACACGCCATTCCGCAAGTTATTTGGCCACAATGACAGCGTAACAAATTTGAAATGGAATAACCATGATCCCCAATCCTTGGTGTCTTGGGGATTGGATAAGCGGGTCATTTTTTGGAACTTGCAACATTTGGATGATGACTTTATTTACCCTGAAAATAACAATGAAAACTTGAAAAGAAGGCATATTGTTAAGGTGGACCCATGTTTAAGTTACATACATGCTGGGCACACTAGCCGAATCAATGATTTAGGAATCCATCCGAAATTAAGGGATATTTTTGGCACTGTTGGCGATGATACATTATTAGAAATATGGAAACCAAAGACGCTTGCTACAGAGGAAGATGAAGAAGAAGACGAAGAAGACGAAGAAAAAGAAGAAGCGCTGAGAACCGAAAATGTAGTTGAAACTGCTGCGGTATTTCAAGGTCAATCAACTAGTAGTAGCGAAAAGGAAGCATTAGCTGACAGAACTCAAGATACGAAAAGTAGTGATTTTGCAAGTGAAAAAAAAAATGAACCAGGTGATGTTGGTGGCGAAACTAAATCTGAGGATGTGGATGGAGATGTGACATTAAAAGATTAGATATAAGTAGTTTTGTATTATTAAGAGATAATTGTTTTATGGAAGTACACACCGTTTTTGATATTAGTGTTATTTTGCGTGTGTTCCTGCATATACTAAGACATTTTTCACTACAGATGTGTGGAGAAAAGCGCGCGAGTATTGCAAAAATTGGCAATTAGAAGCTTTATCTTAATCAACCTTAAGTTGAAGAACTATGACAGTGAATCAGGTCATTTGGAAGAAATTTGCAATTTCAGAAACAGAGATCAGCTTGGTCAGAGTATTAAGGTGTGGCCAGACCTTTAGGTGGAAAAACATTAATAATGTCTGGTCTTTTGCCATTCATGATAGGATCATCTTATTGAAGCAAGATCCCATGTATATACATTACTCTCAAATAATGAAAGCGGGAATTCCTGGAACCCATGCTGAGACTTTTCATTTTATCAATGACTATTTTTCTCTAGACACCAAGTTGTGGAAATTATATGAGTATTGGAACACCCAGCATCATAAATATCAATCGAATAAGAAGTCACCTTTTGATATTTTCTTGGGTATACGCATCTTAAGACAAGATCCTTGGGAATGCCTCTTATCTTTTATATGCTCCTCAAACAATAATGTCAAAAGAATATCCAAGATGTGTGAAAGTTTATGCACAGAATTTGGTGATTTCGTGAATGAATATAATGGACATTCTTTTTATTCGTTTCCTAATCCAAACGCTTTGAGTTCTCCAGATGTGGAGCCAAAACTTCGGCAGCTAGGATTCGGATACCGTGCTAAGTATATAAATCAAACTGCTTCTAAGTTTACCAGCGATGCATTCCCCGACATAACTATTGCCGTTCTTGAAGAAATGAGAAAACAAGACTATACTATGGCACATGAGTTTCTTCTACAGTTAACTGGGGTGGGGCCCAAAGTTGCTGACTGCATTTGTTTGATGGCTTTGGACAAGCATGACATTGTTCCAATCGACACACATGTATATCAGATTGCCATACGTGACTACAAATATAAAGGAAAAAGGGAAATGAAAACCCTCAATAGGGATACTTACTCATCAATAAGAAAATTTTTCAAAGACATATTTGGTGATTATGCTGGTTGGGCACAATCAGTATTGTTTGCTGCTGACCTTAATGACTTGAATAATGGCACAAACATTCTCGACGCAAAAGAACCCCAATTATCTGGCAATAATTCCAGCGAAACCAATTTTACAAATAGAAAACGTATAAAATTAGAAGCGTTAGTGGAACCTGGCGACATCTAGTTATTCTTCTACCCTATTGTATGTGTTTGTGTGTGGATTTATGATTAACGAATACATGCAAACGTGTAATGAATACGGTTATAAATTTCAAAACTCTAATTTATAAAATTTAACAAAAGACATCGGAGGCAAAATCAATTTACATAGTATACCAATAATTTTGCAATAATTTTAATCAAAATAGACGTATCTGTAATGGACGTTCTCGATTTCCTCTAGCTGATTAGAAACCCACTATATTATCAGTTACGATTTAACAATTCTATTGTTGCAGTACATCAATTTGTCAATTAGATAACAAAGAATATCAGAATTTAGTTATTCTCAACTCGCAACAGTAATTTACGCATAACCATAAATGATATTTTGACTATTTTTTTGAGAGTAATCGATAAAGTGCTAATATTACGGATTCTGTCCAGATAATTTGCCTTGAAACATTTCGACAGAATCATATTTAACGAAGACATTGTTGAGGAGCCTAATTTGGCGTTTCCATTACTTACAGATTAAATTCTAACCGAAGTCTAACATTATCCAGATTACAGTTTAATAATAAATTGTAATTCCAAACCCAATCATAGCTGAAACTATTAAAGTATAAGTCAAGTTTAGCAATTTACTTTCTTTTGGAGTGGTATGGAGCTCTTTTTGATTGAATTTTAATGTAATTGTTGGCAATTTTGGCAATTTTCTTTGGAAGATAATAACAAAGACCAACTCAGAATCAAAATTTGGTTAGATAAAAATCCTGTAGTATCAATATCAGGATCTTGATAATTCTTCTGTAGTGCAAAACTTGTGTTGGAGTACATCATATCGTTTTTGAAGTTCTTGGATAGTATAGTAGTGAAAATGTTCATGAAAACACATTTAAAAATAATGATGTCATCATGAGTATTTTCTTGTTCTTTTGACGTGCATACAAATAAAAAATAACGAAAATAAAAGAATTGAGGTACAATTGTTATTATCATATGGGGTAAAAATCATGCAGCTTTGATAAATAAATTATCAGAAAAAATACCTTCTTACAAAGAATCAAGTTTCATACTAATGCGGAGGTCACCTAGTGACGTGTACGACATTAATTAGCCACTGGCTATTATCATCTTTTTATTCAAGAAGTAAACCATAAAACTTTAGCGCCGTTCATCGCATACAATCTTTGGCTAATTGTACTTGTGGTCGCGTTATCCTTTCAAATTTCCTAGATTAAACCTGAGAGTCATTCTTAATGCCACATAGCTTAAAGGAAGGTTTTGAGAAACAAATCGCTTCCAGCAAATGATCGTTTAATTTGATATCATTCTAAACAACCTGACACAAATTATTATTATCGCTTTTTTTAGAGATTTTGAACTGAATTTCACATCATTACACCAATAATTAAAACACACAAGTACCCCTTGACCAGCTACAATCACAAAGGATCTCTTATGTCAACACAAAATTTTCACCAAACTATACAATAATAATCCAACTTCTCATAGTACTTGCTAAATTGTACAGATATCGCGGATTAAGTACATATTTCAAATTACGTGCATAACAGGTGTCCACTTGTTTTCCGTATTTGAACCGTCACTAGTGTATTCCTTCTTAGCTTTACCTACAAATTTGTTTCCAAAATTACTCCTCCAATTAAGAAACCAAAATTAAGGTCAGCGGAGAACTCACCCTCTCAAATAGTTGCCGAAGTACTAGTTACTGACATCTCACAGAAGACCACGAATAATCACGATAACGTCAATTCTTCTAGCATGATCCCTACCTCGTCTGACGTATTAAGGATATTAGAGGATCCGATTTTATTCCAAAAAAATCACGTAGATATACGAAATGACTTGATAACGCATTTCAGGCAACAAGAACTATTGGTAAATGATTTGACTAATGAATTAGATACATCTAAAACTGCTAATAAAGCGTTCAAGCAAGCTCTTTCCGAGATTGGGACTGTGGTTATCAGTGTGGCAATGGGCGATTTGTCAAAAAAAGTCGAGATACATACAGTAGAGAGTGATCCTGAAATTTTAAAGGTGAAGATTACAATTAATACAATGATGGACCAATTACAAACTTTTGCTAATGAGGTTACTAAGGTGGCTACAGAGGTGGCGAATGGAGAGTTAGGTGGCCAGGCCAAAAATGAAGGATCAGTTGGTATATGGAGATCGTTAACAGACAATGTTAATATTATGGCTCTTAATTTAACCAACCAAGTCCGGGAGATTGCTGATGTTACTAGGGCGGTAGCAAGAGGTGATTTATCAAGAAAGATTAATGTGCATGCTCAGGGTGAAATTTTGCAGTTACAAATGACTATTAATACAATGGTGGATCAATTACGAACCTTTGCATTCGAAGTTTCTAAAGTTGCGCGTGACGTTGGTGTCTTGGGAATATTAGGTGGTCAAGCTTTAATCGAAAATGTCGAAGGTATTTGGAAAGAATTGACTGATAATGTTAACGCTATGGCTCTCAATTTGACTACTCAAGTGAGAAATATTGCCAATGTTACTACTGCTGTTGCCAAAGGGGATTTGTCCAAGAAAGTTACTGCTGACTGTAAAGGGGAAATTTTGAACTTGAAGTTAACCATCAATCAAATGGTGGATCGATTACAGAATTTTGCTTTGGAGGTTACAACATTATCAAGGGAAGTTGGAACATTGGGTATTTTAGGTGGCCAAGCAAATGTTCAAGATGTTGAAGGTGCCTGGAAAGCAGTTACTGAAAACGTTAATCTAATGGCCACAAATCTTACAAACCAGGTTCGATCTATAGCAACTGTTACCACTGCTGTTGCGCATGGTGACTTATCGCAAAAGATTGATGTTCATGCCCAAGGAGAGATTTTGCAATTGAAAAATACTATCAACAAGATGGTTGATTCGTTGCAATTATTTGCTTCTGAAGTGTCAAAAGTTGCCCGTGATGTCGGAATTAATGGAAAATTGGGAATTCAGGCTCAAGTCAGTGATGTTGATGGTTTGTGGAAAGAGATTACTTCGAATGTCAATACTATGGCTTCTAATTTAACTTCTCAAGTTAGAGCTTTTGCTCAAATTACAGCTGCAGCTACTGATGGTGATTTCACCCGTTTTATTACTGTCGAAGCTTCAGGTGAAATGGATGCTTTGAAGACAAAAATCAATCAAATGGTTTTGAATCTTCGGGAATCAATTCAAAGAAATACTGCAGCTAGAGAAGCTGCCGAATTAGCCAATAGTGCAAAGTCTGAATTCTTGGCAAACATGTCCCATGAAATTAGAACTCCATTAAATGGTATAATTGGAATGACGCAATTGTCATTAGATACTGAATTGACACAATACCAGAGAGAAATGCTAAGTATTGTCCACAATTTAGCCAACTCTTTGCTAACAATTATTGATGATATTTTAGATATTTCCAAAATTGAGGCAAATAGGATGACAGTGGAACAAATTGATTTCTCTTTGCGAGGAACTGTTTTTGGAGCTTTGAAAACGTTGGCAGTTAAAGCAATTGAAAAATCATTGGATTTAACTTACCAATGTGATTCATCATTCCCCGACAATTTGATTGGTGATTCTTTCAGATTGAGGCAAGTAATATTGAACCTAGCAGGTAATGCCATAAAGTTTACGAAGAAAGGAAAGGTTAGTGTTTCCGTGAAGAAATCAGATAAAGTTGTCGAAGATACAGATAAATTATTGCTTCAAGTGTGTGTTAGCGATACAGGAATTGGTATTGAAAAAGATAAATTGGGTTTGATTTTTGACACTTTCTGCCAAGCTGATGGTTCAACAACTAGAAAATTTGGAGGTACTGGTTTAGGTCTCTCTATTTCCAAGCAATTAATTCACTTAATGGGTGGAGAAATTTGGGTAACGTCTGAATATGGGCATGGCTCCAACTTCTATTTCACAGTTAGTGTTTCGCCTTCTAATATTAGATATACTAGGCAAACAGAGCAACTATTACCATTCAGCAATCATTATATTTTGTTTGTTAGCACTGAGCATACTAATGACGAATTAGAAGAGATCAGGGAAAGCATCATCGAATTGGGGTTAAATCCTGTCATTGTGAGGGATATTGGCGATGCAAATTTGACTGATCCTGTGAATTATGATATAATTATGATTGATTCAATTGAAATAGCTAAGAAGTTAAGATTGCTATCAGAAGTTAAGTATATCCCATTAGTTTTATTGCATCATTCCATCCCTGAGCTAAACATGAGGATATGTATTGATTTAGGAATTTCTTCTTATGGGAATACTCCTTGTTCCATTACAGATTTAGCTAGTGCTATTATCCCCGCTCTTGAATCAAGATCAATTTCACAAAATTCAGATGAGTCTGTTAGTTACCGAGTGTTATTGGCGGAAGATAATTTAGTTAACCAGAAGTTAGCTGTTCGTATTTTGGAGAAGCAAGGACATCAAATCGAAGTAGTTGAAAATGGATTGGAAGCTTTTGAAGCCATCAAAAAGAATAAATATGATGTCGTGTTGATGGATGTCCAAATGCCTGTCATGGGTGGTTTTGAAGCAACTGAGAAAATCCGACAATGGGAAAAGAAATCCAATCCAATAGATAGTCTCTCTTTCAGGACTCCCATTATTGCATTAACTGCTCACGCAATGTTAGGCGATCGTGAAAAATCTCTAGCCAAAGGAATGGATGATTATGTATCCAAGCCATTGAAGCCTAAATTATTAATGCAAACCATTAATAAATGCATTCATAACATTAATCAGTTGAAGGAACTATCCAAGCAGAATAATAGTAATCGTACTTCAGATTTTGCTAAGAATTTAAAAAAAGGTTCAATTGAGAGTCAAGGGCAGCATTCAGCTGTTAATTTATTGGGAAATATTGGCAGTTCACCAACTGGTAGTAATGGTAGTTCCAACGGAAATTCTCACAACAGCAATGGTTATATTAATGGGACGGGTAATGCTTCTTCTAGAAGTACTCCCTCGATTGTTGAGCTTAATTCAAATAGCGGATCACCCACTATGAAAAAGTCTTATTCAAACGAGTTCATTGATGGATCTATCTCAATTGCAGCAGCAGTAGTTGGCATTAAACGTCCTGGTCAATTGTCTATCAACAATAGGTCAGTGACTGAAAGTGCCTTGACATATACGAGTCCCAAAATTAGTGAACTTACAAATGACGAAAATGAAATGGATATTGATTTCAAAAAGGAGTAAAGGTGTTTTGTTCTAGAGATTGCCTAGGTTTAGACATTCTTTTTTGGCTTTTGTCATTGTTCATAATTTAACTGGTTTTTAACCAAATATGTAGAATATTATCTCTAATTATTGTATTTATTTTAAATAATTAAAAAAAAACTGATTAGAGTTTTGTAATTGACTCATCAGACAAATAAGTTATTAAAGACTGGCATGCATTTTCAATCATTTGTAACCCTTCCTCGATTATCAAGGCATACGCCATTCCGGTATGGGGCAAACCCTTATACGTTTGAATATCTGTGGGTACACCGTTTTTCTTTAACTTTTCAGCATAAGCAATTGCTTCAGAACTTAGAATATCACATTCTGCAACTCCAATATGCGCAGGTGGATTATTGGCAAAAGATGTATCAGGAAAGTTAATCGGTGATGCATTTGGTAACTTTCTTTCTTCTTCCTTTGGTAAATAGAGTTCTCTGAACCAAAGCATTTTCACAGCTGGCAATTCTGGTGTGTATTCAAACTCTTTCCATGATCTATACAAGTCTTTGTTGGCATTACAATCAAGAACTGGAACCAAAAGGATTTGTAACTTGATTTTAGGGAAATTGGTGCTCGTGGCCAAATTTTGACATGCAACTGCTGCAAGGTTCCCACCTGTAGATACTCCACCGACAGCCACCTTCTCTTTGTTGACACTCAATTGCTTAAAGCCCTTTTTGAAAAGCCATATTAGTGAATCGATTGCATCATGGGCTGCACAAGGAAATGGGAACTCTGGAGCCAATCTGTAATTAACCGTCACAACTACCACTTTTGCCCGCTCAGCAAACATGGTTAACAACGAGTTTTCAGAGTCTAAATCACCATAAACATGCCCTCCCCCATGAAACCACACCAAACAAGGTAATTTTTCAGATAACGAAGATACTTGGGGGTAGAACGCCCTGGCTGATAGCCAACCATCACGTCTTTGGATTCCAAAGTTAACAATCTTTTCCATTTCAAATATCGGTTGTTGCCCAGGAATCATTCGCATAGTGTTACGAATAGTATCAATCGGGAATTGATGGGTATAATTGACAAAAGCATTCTTGCTATACGTTTTGTTGAAGAAATTTTTGTAAACTGGATCAAGTTTCTTCTCCACAGAATGATGGATTTTATATGGAGGGGAAGGAATATTTTCACTCGGCATACGTGAATGATAAATTATGTCTGAAATTCTAGCAGAAATTTATAACGAGATTCATTTGTTTTAAATCTTTCAAAAATCTTCGGAAGTTAAGATAAAGAAATTCAATTGAAGGAAATGTTTTTGCGGGGCAAAGACAATCCGGATATCTATGAACTCGGTATAAATTAATTGCGGTTCCCCAAAAAGTGGTTAGCATTTTTGATAACATTCCGGATATATTAATACAAGCAAACGTATTATATGTGAGGAGAAGCCAAACGTGGGTTGTTTCTCTATTTGCTGTGGCAAAATGGGCACTTCATTCTTATCACATGAATATTTGGGGTATTTATGGCAACTTCTGGAACCTAAAAACGGTAAACTTTCGCGTTCAAATTTAATGAGGAATAACTAAAAGCCAGAAAAAGCCGAACGATTGAATAATTAACACATTTTGAGTCAATAGTGCTAGTTGAATTTATTCTAGTTATAGAATTGTTCAAAATTGTTCTTTACTATCAGCATATTTTTTATTTTTTATGTGGCAGAAAAGACTAAAAAAAGCTTGAATATTGAATTCTTGAACTGAAAAGACTAGTGGAAAAATGATTTGGAATCAGGATAATTCAAAAGATAACCGAATACAACTATTTTGAAATATTTCGTTCGTGAATTAAAGAGTATCTTCGTCGTTTATTCCAGTGTTCTTTTAATGTGTTGATAATTTACTCAAGTTCGTTTCGATTCTTAATCTAAGAGCATGGTAAACTTCCTGCATTCATTAATCCGCAGATTTAAGTTTGAGAATAATTTGTTCCCAGTAATATTGAAACTTTTTATGAATATATTTTTCTTCCGTAAAACTGTCTTTTTGAAACCTTGATAGTAAATTAACTTCATTCAAATAAAATGAAGGGATTTCGTGATTCTTTAATCCTTGACTTTTTTGAATGCCTTGCCATTGGGTTGTCATCTTAACTAATACCACAGAATCCTGATAATGTATTAATTTTTTTGAGGCTAGCAAAAATGAGGTAAGTTGAGTAAACGAAATATACAGAAGGTCACTGATCTAAGCTCACGTGTTTCCAGGAAGGAAAAGATTACTTCAGAGGAAAGTAATATTGTTTACAACCAAACCTCAGATTAAACGGAGAGTGTCTTTTGAACATAATGAACACGGATAGAATTATAGATAGAGTAACTTCAGAAAAAATCTTATGAGAATTTCAGGCCGATTTAAGAAGAGTGGGAGAGGAATTAAGCACCATAATGAGAACATAGAGTATTTTGCTAGCGAAATGGACGTTAGACCAGGTAATACGGATTTGTTGAATAATAAGATGAGATGATTCATTAATTGTATTGGTATGAAGATAAAAAACTCAAAGATGCATAATCTACTTAAGCGAGGAAGTATTGATGCTTAGTTAATGACGTATGCAAAGCTCTGTCGCAGACATGAATACTCTACCCAGTCTCACATTAGTGCGAGGGTGTGTAAAATGGTCGGAAATTACTAAACGAAGTATTACGAGATGCTTGATTTGGTACAAGGGACAAACTGGTGCAAGTTCAAAATACTAGACAAAATGTTGACCTGGAGGTCCATGTGACCAAAACGGTCTTGAACTTCAGATACAATAGTAATACCTCGGAAATTGAAGGTGAATAAAAAACAGATCCCTGTTTTGGAGTATTACTTTGCTTGGCCCGAGGATACGATCTCCCTCCTTAACCTACATTTATTCCTTGTGGAATGACATAAGCTTAAACGCCCTTATTAAAAGCATAGATTTACTGGATACTGGCCATTAATAAACTAGTGGATAGTAAACGGTGATAGGAACCCAGAAATCGAGCCACTTCATTAAGATAAAACGGTTGAGATGTCAACATCTAGCTATTACTAATTGTCCCTTTATTTTATAACCGATCATATTACCCCCGTTTTACAATATTAATAATAGTCCAATAAGTAAGAAATATACATATATATAGTTAATATGAACTCGGAATACCTCTCAGACAAAGAAGAATCACGTTCTCGAGTTGGAGAAAAATTTAGTAACAAGTCTTATAATGCAGTATGAAATACATTTGGTGTTACTACATATAATAAAGCTGCACAAGTGATTTATAATTAGAATTCTAATGGAAAAATCTATGACATAGAATTTAAACTGTTGTTCGATAGTGTTCTGAAGAGCTTTAATAGTTCAGAGATTGGAGATATTCTTGCTCTTCAAACAATCAATCCTTCTTCGTGGAACTCTATTGATACTAACTTCAATTCAGAAAAGATTAAAAATCCTAAATTAACTTTTAACTATACGACCGTTACTTTACTAGCTGAAAGCCTTTCATTTAAACTACCAAAAATTTATTCTCCTATTCATAGTACTAAACATGAAGAGCCAAACCCTTCCCCAGATTCGTTTACAGCTCTTGCTAGCAATAACAATAGATCAATTCGATGCAGATATTGTCATAGAATTGGGCATCTGATTGAAGAATGTTTCCGAAAGAAGAAAAGATATCCAACAGTATCTTCATCTCAACAGCGATGCTTAACTCAAGATGATAATTTTCTTCATGCACGTTTAGGTCATCCAGGCAATCAATTTCGACCTAGTCTAGCTTCTTTTGGTATCAATCTTAATATTCCTTTTTGTGAATCATGCAGCATGTCAAAATCCCGGATACAATATCCATCTCATTCAACACGGAAAAGTTATCATAAAATACCCAAAATTACTGAATCTCTTCATTTTGATGATTGTGGTCCACATCATCTATCTTTTCAAGATCTTTTCAAGCTCATAGATTTTAACAGTTGTTGATTAAACCTCCAGATACATTTTTGTATATCCTCTCACGAAAATTAATGTGTCTTCTGAACGTATCAGAAATACACAAATATATAACTAATACCTCTTAGATAAAGAATTAGTTAACAAATTACTTAATGAGATTCAACAGAACCAAAGCATGAGTGAAGCCATTCCAATATATATAACGCGTTCGTGATCATTAGTCCCGAAGAAATTTAGCGTGTCATTCTGTGTAAAAGTGTGAGAGACAACAGACCTCAAAATTCATTTGTAGGATTACATAGTATGAGATATAGATTATCACTTAACAATTAATCTAATATTTTTATCAAAGCTTTTTGGTCATATTCAGGCTTGGATACTTGCTTACCAATCAGTACGCGCAAACGCGTTGGTTTACGATTTTTTTATCTTAAAAATTTAGTTTTTGGCATCAATAGATTACAACAACGATTATAGACTGATAGATGACATAATGGTTCTGGAAAAGAGAGAATTTGAAACAATACAACAGGATCAAGCACATTCTATGCCGGTAGCATCGCAGTCAATAACGCTGTCTCAGGTGAAATTGACTGCATCTCAAGAGCAGGTATTGAAACGAGTAAAACGACCAAATGGAACAGAAGAGCGATCTGAGTTTGAAAAAGAGTTGCTTGATATGACTCAAGTTGCTAATGAAATTGGCCAAGAAGAAGATCAATCATGGGCAAGACCACGTTTGCCGAAGAGTTTTAATTCTCTGACATCCGACATCACTTTTCAGCAATTAGACGCAGAAGAATTTAACGACAGGGACAGTACACATTCACGATTCTTCGGTGTTACGGAAGAAGGATTTTCAGTGCTTTGTAATGTCGTTGGTTTTATTCATTATTTTTACGTCCCTGTTCCCAAAGGATTTTATAAAACCCAACACTTGTCTCAGTTCATAAATTATCTCAAAGCCAATTATGATGGTATACATGACGTGGAAATCAATTTGAAAGAATCTATTTGGGGATTCAATAATAACACTAAGACCCCTTTTTTGAAAATTTATGTCAATAATTCTAGAAACATAACCAAAGTAAGATCCGCATTTGAACGAGGAGAGATACGATTCGAGAACCTATTTCCTCCTCAGAATATGTCATATGATAACATTAACTATTTATTGAGATTAATGATTGATTGTAAAATCACAGGGATGTCATGGATCACTTTACCAAGATCAAAATATACTCTTATTGACTCTGACAAGAAAATATCAACTTGTCAAATTGAATGTTCAATTAATTATCAAGATTTGATTTCTCATCCTTCTGAAGGTGAATGGTTAAAATTGGCCCCTATGCGTATATTATCGTTTGACATTGAATGTGCTGGTAGAAAGGGTATTTTCCCAGAGGCGGAAACTGATCCAGTCATTCAAATAGCAAATGTGGTTCTGAAATCGGGAGATTCTAAACCATTTGTTCGAAATGTGTTCACAGTAAATACTTGTTCTTCCATTATCGGTTCACAAATCTTTGAACATGAAAAAGAAGCAGACATGTTAATGCACTGGATGAAGTTTATAGTAGAGGTTGACCCAGATGTTATTATTGGTTATAATATTGCCAATTTCGATATCCCCTATTTGCTTGATAGAGCAAAAGCTTTGGGGTTGAAGAAATTTCCATATTTTGGAAGGCTAAAGAATATTAGCCAAGAAGTAAAGGATTCAGTCTTCAGTTCTAGAGCATATGGCACTAGAGAAAACAAGGTGGTCAATATTGACGGTAGAATGCAGTTAGATTTGCTTCAATTCATTCAAAGAGAATACAAACTTAGGTCCTACACTTTGAATTCAGTATCAGCTCACTTCTTGGGAGAACAAAAAGAAGATGTGCAACACTCGATCATTACAGAGTTGCAAAATGGAACGAAAGAAACACGAAGAAGATTGGCTGTATATTGCTTAAAAGATGCTTATTTACCTTTAAGATTGTTGGAAAAACTAATGTGTTTGGTCAATTATACTGAAATGGCAAGGGTTACAGGTGTTCCATTTTCATACTTATTATCACGGGGTCAGCAAATAAAGGTCATATCTCAATTATACCGGAAATGTCTTGAGGAAGATATTGTCATCCCCAACATGAGGAGTGAAGGTACAAACGAAGAATACGAAGGGGCAACCGTTATCGAACCAATCAGGGGATACTACGACATGCCAATTGCTACTTTGGATTTTAGTTCATTATATCCTTCAATTATGATGGCACATAACTTGTGTTATACAACATTATTAAGCAAAAATTCAATTCAAGCGTTTGGACTTTCTGATGAAGATTATACGAGGACTCCAAATGGTGATTTTTTTGCTAAACTGCATAAGCGAAAAGGAATTTTGCCAACTATTTTAGACGAATTATTATCTGCAAGAAAGAAGGCTAAGGAGGATTTAAAGAAAGAGACAGATCCATTTAAGAAGGACGTTCTTAATGGTAGACAATTGGCTTTGAAGATTTCAGCCAATTCTGTTTATGGATTTACTGGTGCAACTATAGGCAAATTGCCATGTTTAGCTATATCATCTTCAGTTACAGCGTTTGGAAGAGAGATGATAGAAAGGACCAAAAATGAAGTCCAAGATTACTACTCCAAGAAAAATGGACATCCTTATGATGCTCAGGTCATTTATGGGGATACGGATTCAGTTATGGTTAAGTTTGGTTATCGAGATTTGAAGACATGTATGAAATTAGGAGAAGAGGCTGCAAATTATGTGTCGACCAAGTTTAAGAAGCCAATCAAATTAGAATTTGAAAAAGTTTATTTTCCATACCTTTTAATCAATAAGAAGAGGTACGCAGGTTTGTATTGGACTCGTCCAGAGAAGTTTGATAAAATGGATACAAAAGGAATTGAAACTGTTAGACGTGATAACTGCAGGTTGGTACAGAATGTGATTACGAAAGTTTTAGAGTTTATTTTGGAAGAAAGAGATGTTGACAAAGCCCAGCGTTTTGTGAAGCAAACAATTGCCGATTTATTACAAAATAGAGTTGACTTATCCCAGTTAGTGATCACTAAGGCATATTCCAAACACGATTACTCCGCTAAACAAGCACATGTTGAATTGGCAGAGAGAATGAGGAAAAGAGATCCAGGATCGGCTCCGACGTTGGGAGATAGAGTAGCCTATGTTATTATTAGATCGGGAGGTACTAAAAATTATGATAAATCAGAAGACCCTTTGTTTGTTTTGGAAAATTCTTTACCAATCGATGTCAAATATTACTTGGATCAACAACTTGCCAAACCATTGGAAAGGATTTTCAATCCAATTTTAGGAGATGTGAAAACGAAGGAATTGCTTGGAGGTGCTCATACTCGAACTATAAAAATGGCGGCACCGAAAACAGGAGGATTGATGAAGTTCGCAAAGAAGTCAGAAGTCTGCGTTTCTTGTAGAACAATATTGAAGCCTGATAATCATGGAGCCCTCTGTGAAAATTGTGTACGAGAAGGCAAGGGCCCGGAACTTTATGCTGGTGCTCTTTCTCAGATGAACTATTTGGAGAACAAATTCTCTCGTTTATGGACTGAATGTCAGAGATGTCAAGGATCATTACATCAAGAAGTCTTATGCTCGAACAAGGATTGCCCTATCTTTTACATGAGAAAGAAAGCTCAAAAAGATGTTAACCAGCAGTCATTGGAATTATTTAAATGGGAAGCAACAGCTTGGTAAACTTATGAATATCTGCATAACAGCTGCTAATGGAAGGATCTTTCATGTCATATGATATTTGATGGATCAATGCAAATTTTAACATTATTTGAAGCAGTCAGAGCAAGATCTTGTCCGCAAAGGTGACATTTCTTTCTCTAGCAAGTTAACTTTATCGTTTTCATGAATTGAAAACTGAATGTTCCTTATACATTCTATATTATGATATTCATATTTATTGTTAATACTACTTGCAAAATTTTGATTTGAAACTTAACATTTGACAGATTTCGAAATCCTTTTTTGGTGATTTAACTGTAAATCTTAACCAAGTCTAACATAAAAAATTGCAAGATTCTATATGTATCAGTGTTGCAAACAATCACAATCATTAATTTGAATCTAGAAAAGCCCGCTGGTCTAAGGGCCAACATAATTGAATATTTTGCATGAAATTTGAAATTCAGATAATTGGAGCAAGCTTTCTTTATCATTGAAAGCAATTGAATACATAGAGATTTCAATTTAGGCCTTCTTGAAATGGTAGTCTGAATTTTAAAATTGTATTTGATCCTACTCCCACAATTATGAAGAAAAGTGAATGGAAATGAAAACAGGAGATGTCATTTAGTATGCAATTTCTATCGGAAAAGAACGAAATCAAAGCTAAATCACCAGCTCTGTTAAGTCATATTAGCAAGGAATGGAATTCATTTAATGGTTTTGATACAAATTCTATAAAGATATATCAACGAGTTTAAAAAAAACCTCAAGAATCAATCGTTCGATATGCAAGTGTTGTGGTAACCTTCTTATTTAGTTAATTTGAGTTGATCTTCATGTCATTTAATAAACTTAAAATTGTTTCCAATTGCTTATTCATCTTCACTATCATAGTCTCTATAACCGTGTTTTCTTATTTCTCCTAACTTTTTCCGAGCGGCATTCAATTTATTTTCCAAATTCAAAATCTCCACTTGCTGTTCCATTTCAATCGTTTTACCTTCATAAGTTGTCAATTTACTAAAATCAATAATATTTTCCAGCTGTTCTTCATTCAGTAAAAGACTTTGAACCTTAGCAACCAAATCTTTACAAGCTGAATTAACTTTCTTTGACGCTGTTTCTAAACTTTCCTGTGTCTTGGATACAAAATTTGCCTTAACTCTTGAAGCCGCAACCAATTGTGCAGTTGATGCGGCAACTTCATTAGAAGCTACAATTAATTGCTCGTGTGAATTCGTCTTCTTAAGTACTCCATCGGCTGACTGAATCAAAATGTTCGAAGCACCAGCAACAGCTTTTGAAGCACTGATTAGTCCTTCAGTCCAGCGGTTATTCTTTTTATAAAATTCAGTTCTCGTTTGTGATCCCTTACTCTTTATAACGATTTCATTTTGTGAATCAGTCGAAGCTGCAATTAGAGCTACAACCGAATCTATAACAAGTTTAGCTGCTGACAATAACATTTCATGAATTTCCACATTTTCTCCATTATTTGACTTGATTAGCTCATTCAAGAAATTGGAGGCTTTATTCACACTTCGAGCAGTTTCCTCCATTTCATTTCTAACATAATCATCTAAATTCCCTTGAAATTTGATTCCACTTGTTGGCTTAATGCTTTCCACTAACTTACCTAACTCTTGTAACGTGTTTTGAAGTTGGAAATTACCGTCTATCACATTGTCTATCTTATCTTCATCATTGTCCAATTTGTTGAGTTCTGAAGTCATTAACCTCAGAAAATAAGCTTCGGTGCTGTCCAAGACTGATGAAACTTGCTCGAATAGATTCTCATCTTGAATACCCGGAATACTTTTGGCTAACCCCTTAGCATTCAACATTAAATCATTTACTGAAGAAGTCAACGATGAACTGCTCAAGATAATAGCCGAATAGCTTTTGTCGTCATTGAATGTGCTCTTACCCTCAGCAATGAAACTATTGAACGTAGTTGCAAAATCTGTTGTAGTATCAGAGGCGAGTTCAATAATCGAAAGTAAATACTCAGGCGTAGAGTTCAAATTACCTGCTTGCATGGGTGACTCCAATTCATGCTTTGTATCAAGAACTTGTTTGATACTATTTTGCAAAAAAACATCAATTAAATTTTTGAATCGTTCAATATTTTGTAGAAGAATGTGATCCACTTCGGCATTAATAATATCATCCTGATCATTCTTGGCCAAAGCCAATTCTTTTAAGGCACTATCTAAAGACTCTTGAGCAATTTCTAAATCAATTTCTTTTTCCTTCAATTTATCCTGTAAATCAACATTACCCAAATTATTCAATTTCATCTCTCTTCCCTCAAGTTGATTTCTTAGATCAGTAATCTCTCTTTCGTATTTTGAAGTAATGTTGGTCAAGTTCAATGACTGTAGCTTCCCTGATTCACTTACAATAGAATTTAATTCTCCTATTTCTATCTGTAATTTTTCAATTTCTTGATTCTTATTTGCTCTTAATCTATCCAAATCCAATCTTGCGCGATCTCTTTCTCTAATTAAATCAGCTAGTTCCACATTCTTTGCTTTAAGATCCTTTTCGAATTTCTCTTTTTTCATGATCGATTCCTGAGCACTGTTAATTTTTTGTTGTATCTTTTTGAACTTTGCTAATAAATTCAAATGTTCTTGACGCAATTGAGAGTATAGTTTTGCTAAAGATTCGTATTTTTTTGTCCAATTAGCAATTTGGTCTTCAGAGTTCTTGACTTGTTCTTCTTTTGATGCAATCTGTTGTGAAGCAGTATTATTAAAAGCTGTCATCTCATTTTCTAAACTCTTAACTCTAGCATCATATTGTTGCAATAGCAGCTGATCATTATCATACTGGTTCTTGAACATAACTAAATCATGTTCCAACTCAGAAACCCTATTTTGTTGCTGCTGTGTTTGTTGCATTTGCAATGCACGCTGCTCCTCCATGAATCTGTGTTCTTGAAGTTGTTGTTGCTGTTGAAATATACGTTGCTGTTCATGCTGCTCTTGAAGTTGCCGCTGACGCTGCAATTCTAATTCATTTTGTATTCTGACCTGTTCTTGTTGCTGTTGATATAAAAATCCTGTATGATGCGAAGCTAATTGATCAATTGTTGGAGGTGGAGGGTTAGTTGGTGGATCTGTACTGGACGTCGGCTGAGAAGATAACTGAGGAGTGACATCCTCAGATACATTTTCAGATTTAACTATTGGAATTGATGATCCGTCCTCGTTACTCTGTAAATCGGGGGCAGAATTGGGCAATCGTGGAATGGTAATCAAGCTTGTTAAGAACTTAATCGAATGACAATCTGTATAGAAATCTCTCAACATGAAATGCTGCGATTTGAATCTCTCATAAAGTCCACCTAATGCATCATTCGTACCTAGTTGTTGATACATTGCTCTAAGCATTGAAGTGCAAAACTTATGAATTCCATATGATTCTGAAATTAATGGAACCAAAGCACTGACTTTACACAAGTTGTTATTTGTTTGATGAATTGTTGCAAAAATAAGCTTTTGAAGATCATTAATCAGATCTTGTAAATCCATTAGTTGAAGGATTGATTCATATCCTTCGTTTGGATCATTGACAGCTCTCAATGAAATATACTCCTCATATTCAAAAATACCATTAAATCCTGGATTGTTACGATGGAAATCTAATTTTTGAAGAATGAACTTGTCATACTGATTGATCAATCTCCCGTAATTAGTACCATGTGACGGAAATACAGTTGCTAATGATGAAATAAAATCACGATTTCTGTAAGCATCTTTAAGAGTATTTGGGTGACCTTCTTGGAGAACTTTATGAATCATGATCAATGCCTTAAATAATTGAATTTCATTGCTTTGCAAAGGTTGAATCTTTACAGCATTCCAAAATGCTCGAGAATTTTTGTGGTCCCAAGTATAAACAATGCAAGCTCGAACATGCTTTCTTTTGGGAGGTACTTCGTCGGTATTGCAAGCTTTCTTAACACTAGTCTGTAAATCAACTTCAGCGCGGCTCATTGCTTAAATTTAAATCGATTTCACTTTTAGGTACAGAATACGCTATTGTGAATAAATCGTTAACATTCGACAATTTCTGGAAGCAAAACGGGGGTGTGGATTGTGCGGTATGCAATATATGATCACGTGCGAATTGTTCCAAGAAAGCTCAAAGCACGATTAATAAATATGGAGAGCTTCAAAACAAAACTCAAATTATTGGTCGAAACCTCCAATTACCATGCTAAAGAGACCACCTACAATCTTCTTCGTATTTGGTAGAGAAATTAATTTCGTAGTGAATTATTCACAAATATATGTAGTACAAATTTGAAAAACTAGGAACTGAATACCAATGCACGATGCAAAAGCAAAATTCTGTTCGTCTATTAATTATCCTAACTCCACTATGATCATGTTCTTCTATATTTTGCTTTTCCAAAATCAAATGGAAGATATTTATACTTTATCATATGTTGAATCTGTTTTCTCATAGTAAGTGTGAACAAGATAACGAAATACATCAAAAGAATAGGCCAAAACACGGGGATGTCGAAGATAGAGAACATGGATAACACAATAGATAACGTTGTAGCTCTAACTGCATTATACCAAAATTTGAATTCAGGTAATCTTCTAATAAAGGGTCTAAATTCATCACTATCTTGCTTAGGGTACTCATCCTTGATCCCTTCCTCTATCGATTCACTTCTCATTTCCTGTTCTAATGAAGGGTCAAACTTAGGAGTTAAAAATGCAAGGAACAAATTCAAAAGATATATTCCTAAAGCATAGCATATAATATACCAGCCCTGTGCAAACAAAATTCTCAACATAAAAAGCGATAGTAAAACTCCAAAACCAATCCAACGATTCCACGTATGTGGAGCTGTTCCATCAATAAATTCTTGATACGTTACTACCAATTTCAAATATTGCTGATAGATTGCATTATCTTTTGCAAATTCAAATGAAGTACTAAAGGCCATTGTGGAAGTTGTCGACAATATGGTGTTACCAAAAAAAAGTGCTGAAATTGTAAGTTGTCCTGAAGTCATTTGATGAATTTCTACTGCGAATATTTTCTCCTACGCGTTCATCGTACACAAACTCATTAATTTATTTACATGTAGGGTTCTCTCTATTTGAGCAGTCAATAATTAAGCAAACACATATTTAGGTCTTCCAATAATTTTGAATTTTTGAGAATTTTCATCGAATACCTTTTGTACAACTAAAGTAGCAGGAACATCCTTCTCATCTTCAAATTCGAACATTGAGTCAGGTACATTAAATGGCAAAACTGATGGAAGGTATTTAGTTACCAATTTATCTTGTTCAGATTGTGAAAATATACCCGGCGTTTTAATCAATGCTTTAGCATTTTCTCTGTAATCCGTCAGAAGTACTTCAGAATTGTATAAATCTCTTAATTTAGCCAAAATCAAATTTTTTGAAGTTTGCAAATTTTCCACAGTGGAATATCTAAATATTTGGATCTCACTAGTAACCATTACCGTCGAATCAACTTTATTCACAAAATTTTCAAATTCTTGTTTCTCGTGATTATATTCTTCTAGAGTGATTTCCATCTTTCTTAATCTTAAATTCAATTGAAAAATGACGTTATATGAATGCTGAGCACTTGCTTGTTCATACGAATATCCAAGCTTAAGGAACTGAGATATTGAAAATAATCGTTCAGCACATTGCGTTAGTTCATTGGATTCAAATCCATAGTTTGAAGACAACTCATTCTTCATAGATGATATGATATTTCCTTTCCACTCTTGTTTTTGAATTTTGAGTTCCTCCAATTCTTGTATCTGAAGATACTCCTTTCTTGGTTGTCTCTTTTCTTCTTCTTCTGCTTCAAGAGAATTACAAATCTCTGAATAGCCAAATCTTCTCAAACGAGGAGCAAAATGTACTTTTGGTAGTGAATAATCTTTTCGTAACGCTACGCCAACGTACTTTCTCAAAGGATGAAACGGATCAAAGTGAAACTGGACATAACCAGGCTCTGTAGCGTAGATTGTGTGATCGACACCAATTCTAACATTCTCACCTGGATGAATTTTAGTACCCCGTTGTCTCATCAAAATTTGACCCGGTTTTACAAAATTTCCCTCGTGTTTCTTTGGGCCCAATCTTCTTCCTGCCGAATCATTTTTATTAGTTTTAGAACCCGAAACTCTCTTCGTTGCAGTACGAATCTGGGTTAATGAAACATTTTTTGATGCACTATTTACTACCCCAATAGATGCATTTTGATTCACTGCCTGAACTAGCTTGAAGAAAGCCATTATGTTCGATCAGTTCTCAAATTCACGAACTACCAATCTAGTTCTTCATATTTTGCCAACCCAGAAAAAAATCTACTTAATGAAAATTTGACGTTCTCGAAATTTTTGAGAAATGTGTAAATTGTATCACATGAAATATAACTCCTTTATTTAAGAAATAGATTAAAGTTCAGAGCAACAACCTATTGAAGATATACCTAGAAATTTTGGTGCTTACCGTGAAACGTCTTCAAAATTTCAATTGCCAACAAATGGTCTTCTTCTTGAGCTAACCCACTAATAGTTAAAGCACCAATTACAGAATCATGTGATTTTACCTTCAATGGGATGCTTCCTCCATGTGTAGCAAAATTTTGAGAGCTAATAAAGTAGGTTTCTTCAAGTGTTTTTTCTTTGAACCTAAGCTTTTGGCCCATAAGAAAACTTGATTTACCAAATCTAAAGACCACATTCACTTTTCTTTGAACCCATTTATCATTATCTATCGTTGTACCTGGACCAGTTGAGGTTTGGAAAAGGACATGTCCACTGATCAAAGTAATATTGATAATGACTGCTTTGTTAGGGTACTTAGAAGAAGCAATCGAACGAGCATAAGAACCCAATTCCCATGCTACACTGGTGTCAAAAGCATCAAAGTAAGTTGCTTCATCTTCCATTTTCTGCAATTCATCCAATGAACAATTATATATTTCATGCACCATTGTACTTGTACTTTGTCTGATATCCTGGGAAATTAAACACACAAGATTAGGAAAATATGAAAAGAAAGGATTACAACTTTCGCGGAATTAGAAATGTGTCAGATAATTTGTTTTCGGCACAATAAAGACTTCTCGCATCTTAATCGAAATTTAGGGACAATAGTCTGTTTTTGTACACCGATGCTGATTAATCAATTCATGCAAAACATTATATAAATGTTGTATCAGATACAAATTAAAAATCGCCGAATTCAGGGGGCAGGAGGTAATTCTCGGGCAATTTCACTTTCCAAGTAACCAAAAACTTCAATTTGTTGATTGTGCTACAGCTAGTCACCTGTTATCCGACAATGTCTTTTGATAGAATAACAGCATATGGCCACAAAAATCCTAACGATAGTGGGTATACGATAAATTAAGGAAAGAGAGATGAATATTCCTAATAAAAGTTATATATCTATATCTTAAAAGGGCACCAGCAAGCATGCTGAATGTCCATTCAAATGGATACCGTTAACCTCTGCCACGCTGTATACTACTAACGTTAATCTCTCCAAGAAATGTTCATATTTAGAAGATCCTCATGAAAGTTGAAAATTTATTGCAAAGTATTATAAAAACTGGATCAATAATCATTTGATCATTATACTTTGTAATATTTTATAAGATCTATTAAAGTGTAGGCCTTTTATCAAGCATGTTTTCATTTTCAAGATAATTATACCAATTCGTATTCAGGAATTTTAAAACTGATTTATTTCCAAACGCATTAGAAAAAGCTTCAAATTCAAATGAAATCCAGTAATATCTTCCAATTATAAAGCTGAAATATTTTACCCTATTATCTGTGGCTCTCAGTTACTATATGTATCAATGAAACTGATTCCAAACAAACTCCACAAGATTGAAAGAACTGATCGAAAAGCAATCTTTCGAGGATATGAATCAAATCACTCATATCAATTCTTGGATTCTGTGATCACGAAATATTCACGGGGAGGCTTGCAAAGTTTGATAAATTTCCCTCACATCTTATGCCACATTCTTCACTTCTTATTAAACATAAGACTCGCCTAGGATACACTGGAATATTTCTGCATCTACTTCAAGTTTATCTCCTCTTGGTTCTAGAGTACATATTTGTCGTGGATGATTCTTCAGTCAAGCACTCTTCCGACAACTTCTCTAAATTATTGGAGACCATTCTTTCTGATAACCATTATGATCGGTAAATACATTGTCTTCCAGTCCTACAACTATTTAACCGATTTTATCCAGTATTTCAGAGCTTCCTTCTTCTGACAAATCATATAACTCCTTAATAATATCTAAGAACAATGTTGACATTTCAAATCAGAACTCACTTGGCTGATAATTTATACCAATTCTTCGCTCTTGCTTTGAGGTTAATTCTTCGTCTGGTAATTACCAATCCTTTCATAATTCTTGCTCTATTATATCTGGCCATTATTTTCCATCTTCACGTCCTTACTCACAAATTTTAGTAGACATTATCTTCCTTGTCCTCACCTTCATCTGATTACGGCTTTGTTGGTCCTGAATGAGTTGATATCTAAAAATATGTAAAATTTCTCTACATACCACTGTTAATTATCAACTTTATGACCTCAGTTGTGTATTCCCCGTACGTATTAACAGGCCATCCTGTGTCCAGATCACGTACCTCAGAAAGAAGCCATTCA
>NBZC01000065.1:0-81902 GCA_002245345.1 Scheffersomyces stambukii
TAGGGGGAGAAGGGGGCTGGGCGCGAGGGCGGTCGGGGGGGGCGGTAGGTGTGTATAAGGGGGCACGGTCACACAGTCGCGGGGCGTTGGAATTGGGGCTGGAGCAAGCGGCGGGGCGACAGCACGGTGGTGGTGAAGCCAGATTGTGGGTCGTTGACCAGTGGGCTGGTGCGGCCACTGGCAGTGCCGGAAGCAATCTTTTTTCGCCCCGCGTTTTGCGGTGTGCGCACGACGGTTGTGTTGCCAAGACGGCATGGTCACGGGAACAGCTACGAGGCTGGGGTAGGGCCGGGGCCGGTCCGGTCGAGCTGGTAACTGCGAGTGGTGGCATCGTCGCATGGCTGCTACCATTTGGGTTAAGGTTAGGTTAGGTTAGGTTGGTTTGTGTTTGTGTTTGTGTTTGGTTTGGGTTTGTGTTTGGTATGGGTTTGGTTTGGTTTGGATTTTACCATTATTCTTGACTCTTTGCTTTTGCCCATAACCTTTGTCCTTGCCCATAACCTTTGCCCTTACCCATTATTTACCTTTGCCTTAGTCCTGGCTACCCTTTGCCCCATTCTTATCCCTACCTCTGCCTTTACCTCTGCCCTTACCTCTGACATCGCTACATCTCTTCCCTCACGCCCCCTTCACCTCTCTCGCTACATCCAGAACAAATCCCAATTTTGTTATTTCTATGTACAGCTTGCCTGGGCCCCAGGCCTACTTATCCTTCATGCCTCCACGCTTGTCCAAAAAGTCCTTGGCCTCGTTCACCTTGGTCGCCAAGAATGATGACCCCCCCTTGTCCGGGTGGTTGGCCATCATCAACTTACGGTGCTGGTCCTTCAACCGCGCCTTGGACAAGCTGGTCTCCTTAAGGTTCAAGATCTGCAACGCCTCCTTGGCCGTCATCTTCTGGCCAAACCCCCCGCGGTAAAACGACTTGCCGTTGATCCCCGGCTGGTTGGACTTGAACATGCCCGCCGCCACGTACGCCACCCCCAACACCCCAAGTCCCGTCAACACCGGGTGGTTGCCCATCCACTCGCACCCTTGGTCAAAGTACCACTCGGCTGACCCCTCGGGCGCCTGCTTGCGCTGGAGCTGGCCCGTGTACTGCGGCTGCGCCGTGTCGCCGGGGATCGCCAACGTCGGGATTTCCATATTGGTGGGGGCCATGGTGCTACTTGTGTGATCAATGCTGATGCCTGGTCGCGGTGATGGCGGGCCCGTTGTGCGGTGCCCGGGCCAAATTTTTGTCGTTGTCGCCGTGAGGCTCGCGGGCGAAAATTTTCGTGTGCTTTTCTCGCCTCGCTAGGGCGGTGCGGCTCACTTTTACTTTTTTCGGGCACATCATCGCAGAAAATTATTCCTGGTTTCTGATCATCCCTAAGACCTCACGGTATATCCAGTTTGGCTCCTGCTTCACACTAGTAGAGGTCGTTTTCAGCGTGTTAGGTGTCGCTATTTGCCGGTGTTTGTTTTAGTTCTGGGTTTTCTTTGCGTTTGCGCCCTTAACTGTGTACCTGTTGCCATCCGTTTCACAATCAGTCTCCGTGGAAATCATCAGACAGATTCCAAACTACTTTAATTCATCTACAACTTTTGCAACTTTCATATAAGTTTCATTTCCTGTTTCAACTGCTACACCATTCTGTTGCAGCACATCCTTCATTGCATTATTAACCGCCCCAAATGAGAATATACCAGTGCCATTTTTGCTCATCGCCCGTGTATCCCTTGCACGGAATCACCTTTGTCAGAAATGACGCCAAGGAGTTTCGCTTCTGCCGTTCCAAGTGCCACAAGGCGTTCAAGCAGCGCCGTAACCCTCGTAAATTGAAATGGACCAAGGCGTTCAGAAAGGCTGCCGGTAAGGAGCTTGTGGTGGACTCCACCTTGACATTTGCCGCCAGAAGAAACGTGCCTGTGCGTTATAATAGAGACTTGGTCGCCACCACCTTGAAGGCGATGTCGAGAATCGAAGAAATCAGACAGAAGAGAGAACGGGCCTTCTACAAGAACAGAATGAGAGGCAACAAGGACAAGCTGTTGGCTGCCGACAGAAAGTTGGTGGAAGAAAACCCCGAGTTGTTGAAGATGAGAGAAGTGGAGTTGAGAAGAAAGGCAGAAAGAAAGGCTGCCAAGGAAGGTGCTATGGAAGAAGAAATCGCCTCCGACGACATGATGAGCGAGGACGAGGACGAGGAGATGGAGAGCGAGAGCGAGAGCGAAGGAGAAAAGGTGGTGTTGACCACCAAGAGCAAGAGAAAGGTGAGAGCTTAGATAGACTTGCGGTTGTCCCAGGGCCATATTTCGAAGTAGTGTATGGTTTCCTTCAATGTATATTACTAGCAATTGGTAGCAAGTCAGGGATTAGAGAATGGGCTCTTGTACCAGGATCATGTATCCCTGTAGTGCAAGACATTCCTTTGAACCCTTTATTAATCTTCTCAATTCACCGATAAAGTCAAGATGCAATTTGATTGTTTAGGAACAACTAATTGCTGTGTATAGTATTCTTCAATATGTACAAAAGTCCAATATATGAAAGAGTATTGGACAAGAGAAACGGAGCTACGAAGTTTACGAAGACGCTGTTCAGATCACGTAAACCTTCATCTCCAAAGACCATGTAAAAGTGTAGTTCAGGGTCACCAATACATATAAGCACAATCCTATGAAAGGGCAGCGTCTACTCCAAGATATAGGTAACACTCTAGAAGCAAAAGAAGCGAGACTAGATCAATGAGATATTAAACCCTGACAAAGTAAGCCATGATTATCCAAAAATCAACTACTTGTGGAAGAAGACCATTTCATTATATACCACCTACCAAAGTCTATAAAGATCAATGCCTAGCCCAAAAGAAAACCACATATAAGCGATTCGAACCTCTATCCCAAAATAAAATAACCATCTAGAGAATAACGTGATTTATTTCAACGGCTAATTGCCTATTCCTATCAAGCACAATGTCACACCAGGAAGGTGTTGAGTTTTGGCCGTGAATGCTCTTCATGCATGAGAAAGACGGTCTTAAACCTGTAAGATCGAATCATAGATCAAACACTAGTCAAAAAACATCCCTATACTCTCAGTCCAATACTGCTGACCACAACCCAATCTAGGAGAGATCAAATCCGGCCTCAATATTGATGGCATACAATAGTTTCTTTCTCATCAACTCTTTATCCTGGTAGTCGGGTAATTTGAGCAAGTTGACACATGTAGATGCCGTGGGCAACCGAAGGTGATCATGCCCAGAGTTGCGGATACCAAACTTGGGGGATAGCGAACCAAACCCAAGAAGAGGCGCTCGACTCACGGAGGTGACAAACTTTATCAACTTGTACCTCTCGTCCGGGGTCATTTCGGCAACAATTTCCCAAAAGTATCGCACACTGGTGTCATTGTCAAAATATCCGCCATATTCGACATTGTTTCTCCAGTCGTCAATATCAACGTCACGATCGCCTCCCGAGATAAGCATCTGAAGTTCAAAACAGTCGAACATACTAAGCCAGCTCCGGGAAATTATGGAATATAACCCCTCCAAAAATGACTGAGTCTGGACCGCCAACGACTCGTTAAGCTTGAAATGAGACAATTGATGGATGTAGTTCAAGATGTTGGAACTATTAACGGAGGTGGTGGCTCCGTTGGAAGGGAGCAAGTCAAATGTATACGTTTTCCCGTCGATGTTTTCATTGATGGAAAAAGTCAAATCAAGCGCTTTCAACTGGTCGTCGGACATCTTGGTCAACTTCATTAAGTTGACAAAGAGTTCGTTGTCCAAGTAGCTCAAGTCATTGATCGAGTTTTTCAAGTTATAGTTGCACCACTTGTTTAAGAAAAATGGGGCAAACGAAATATCAATCAACACATTCTCGTAGAAGCATTTGCCAATAACCATGCCCAAGAACCGTAAATAACACAATCGACGAATTTGGATTGATACATCTTCACCACGGAAGAGCTTAGCGCTGATGTCGTTATTGGGATATACTTGATGATTAACGGTTCCCTTAAATAGGTGCAAGTGATTATCGGGAGAGAACCCTTCTTGCACCACACTGGTGAGAAACTCCTTGGTGATCCCCCCGCCGTCGATTCCTGCCTCGGGACCGTACTCGTTGAAGAAGTTCACCTGGATCTTACCCTTGAACTTACTTCTCAGGTGATCAAAGGCTTTGTAGGCGTCATCCAAGAGATGCTCTCGTCGGATGTCGGCAATGATTCGGGGTTCCTGCATTGAAAAAGGGCCGTTCCCCGTCTCAGCTTCTCGATCAAGGGCTATAAGGGCTTGGAAGATCTTGACTCTGTCTTCAAAGGCAATGAAAAATGGCATTCTTTTCAAGATCTCGAGCTTAGCTAACGAATCAGCCAGTGCCTGGGGTTTCTTGGAGCCTCGGGAAAAGAGGTGAAGAAGACTGTGGTGGTGACTTTCGTTGGATTTGTGGTTCTCCTCTTCGGCGACAAGGCGGATCATGGCGTCAATATTGAACTTGATGTCGCTGAGCTCCCAAAACTGGGGAGACAAGAACTTCAACCGCAAGTTCTTCAAGTAGAGCTGATTCAACAACGACAACGAGATTGGTTTCAACTTAGCCAAGTGGGGGAAGAAGACCTCGTCGGCCGCGACCACGAGGGTCAAGCATAAGCTGCGGAGAAATGACAAAAACAGCTTGACGCTGTCAATACTGAGCTTATCATCCTCGAAGCTTTCCAAGTCGTTTGAGACAATGAGCCAGTACGAGTACAGCTCCTCAAATAAATACACCAAGTTCCAGAACGAGTCAAGAGAAGACTTGCTGACGGACTTGGATACCATTTCCAAATCCTGTCGGGGCACATAGTCTTGGTTGGGGCGGGTAAACATGGCAAAGATGGCATTCTCCTTCATGATATCGAAGAACCAGTAGTAGCAGTTGGGTCTGATGGAAATCAGCATGGATATCTTCGACTTGAGGGGCGGATACAACGACATCATCGCCGAGAGGATTCGTAATGCCAACGTGCGCGTGGCCACATTGTCGGTGGTGAGCAAAGCGAGGGCATTGTGGATGAACTTGGAGGTGTACAACGTCTGCAAGCGACGAGAAACCTTACTGGAGACGGTGACGTGAAGAGCATGGTCGGATTTGGGGTCCGTTTGGTCGTTGTCGGCGTCATCCATGTCGTGGTCATTGTCTGCATCGTTCGAGCCGTGGATGTCGTCGTCTTTGTTGTTCTTGTCGTCCAAGTATGCCTTATAGTTCTTGTCCGAGTCGTCCCTAGCCGTCACCACAACCGTGATATTGTCCAAAATGGCGCCTAGAACCACAAAGTCGTCGCTGGTGAAGTCCTCGTCACCGTGAATGGTGACAAAGTTGGCCACCATCTGCACCAAACTCGCCTGGTCAAAGGCGCTTAGATCGGCCGGGTGGCCGGCAAACGTCTCTCGCAACACCTTCAAGTAGAACAGGGAGACCTCGTGATAGACGTCGAGGGCCAACACCTGCACAAAGTTGGCAAACAGGTCCCGCACATTGATGGAGTACACCAAGTGGCAGACATCGGACTGGAGGTCCGCAGGCAACTGCTGCCTGGCCAAAAAAGTGCACAAGTGGGTGGTGAGGTTGGCAAGGGTGATGGTAGGCGCTGCAGCGGCGACGGAGGTGCTGTGAGGGGCGTCGAAGACAGCATTGGTATCGTTGGCAGCGATACTGCCAGAAATGACGTCAGATCCAGCAAAATCATCGGAGTCGGCAGTGACATCCGTGGAGCCGGCACGGAAATCCCTGGCGCCGCAGCCGTCAGCACAGTAGGCGTCCAAAAACAGCTGCATGGCCGCAAAGAGCTCGCGGACTATGGCCACGGTCTCGCGGGCCAGGAACCGCGGCGCCGCGGTGTGGCGGTCCACCAACGCCACCAACGCCGCCACCACCCGCGGCACCACCCTGCCGTCGACCCCGCGGCGGCGGCGGGCCGCTTCCGCACGGAACTTGGCCAAGAACGCCATGGTGGCGGGGTAGTCCTGGCGCGGAAGGTACCAGCAGCAAAGGAGGCGAAAGTGCAAGAGCCACACCGCCATGTGGGCGTCGTCGACGGAGTCGGCAAGCCACTGCGGCGCCGACGTGTCGGCCCATGCCGTCAACTGGAGATAGCGGCGCATGTACAGCTGGAGCACCACCACGGCCTTGTCCCGATGGCGTTGTTGCTCGCGTTGCGCTCGTTGGAGCCGCGAGTGCTCAAGAAAGGCGCCCGGACCGGAGCTGGCGCCGGAGCCGTGGCTCCTGTTTCCTAAATTGACAATGCGTTTCTTGGTATGGCCGGAGAAGTTCAACATGGCGGGCCGGGGTTGTGGTTGGAGAGGGGTTTGACACGAGGGGTGGCGATTGCGGGGGCGAATGCGGGGCGAACGCCGTTCTGATTGCAGGGGTCGAAAGCGGGGGCGGGGGTCGTGATTGGAGGGGTGCGGCCTGAGGGACCGGGGATGCAGGGGCGACGTGAGCACGGGACGAGAGGCACGATAAGATTGCCGTAATCAGTGACGTTTTTCGTGGGCCGCTGAAGGCGCAAATGTAACATTGTATTTTTGACATCGGCACGAGTTCCGCCGGTAGCCGCGTCGGGCCGACCGCAACGGCGACGGCACGGCTCGACCCTCCGCGCCTGTGGTATGCCCACGGGCCATTGGGTGCTTTCCTCTACATACTGTTGGGCTGCTCATAGTTATTCTTAGTTACTTTTAGTTATTCTTAGTCACTCTTACAACTGCTCATGCGACTCTTGCAACTGCTTTTGCAACTCTTGCAACTGCTTTTGCAACTCTTGAAACTGCTCATGCGACATTATATTGTGACATACTCTAGTGACTTCATTGCTCTTGGCTAAATTGACTTTCCTTGTCTACCCTTGCCATCCCACCTTTCTTCCATCTAATTTTCGTGCTCTTCTCCGACCATCTCGACTTCTTTACTCTCCACTTCCTCACATCACTCCCCTCCGCCTCTCACTGACCAACTCACCCTCCTTACTGCAAAAGCTCCATTATCGTCCCCAACGACTCAATGTAAAACAGCGGCACCAAACTCTCGCCCCCTTCCACCAGGTGCGGCGAGTCCACCACCTTCTTGAGGTCGCCAAACTTGGTACCTCCACTCAACACCAACAATGACCCGTGACCATCCCCCAACTGTCCGTCGTTACCAAACTTGATGTCAGTGTACATGGTGTCCCCCACCATCAACGTACGTGCACGATCAAACCCATTGTCGCTAAGGATGGTCTCCAAGAACGTGGGGCTGGGCTTGCCTACGTTGACAAAGTCCCGATCCGCCGTGTATGCCATGTAGTTGACAACACTGCCGCCTGCAGGAAGAATCACCCCCTCGGGCCCAGGGTACGTGCGGTCGATGTTGGTGCCAATAAACGGAATAGACTTGTTGTTGTGCAAGAGGTATTGGAGGGTGGTGGCGATCCGCATGTAGTTGAACGCCTTGGTTGATCCAACCACAACTCCTTTCACCGCCTCGTCCACCGTCAACAAGGGGCTATCCTGGTCCCATGGCCCATCTAACTTGACATCGGCCCCTCCCATGGACACGTACCCAGCATCTTCCAACTCCTCCTCAATGCCGGAATCTCCCAAAACCCATATTTTCGACCCGGGTTCAACCTTCATCTTCTGCAACTGCAACACCGCCGAATAACAAGTGGGATACACCATCTCCTTGGTGACATTAGGTATGCCCAATTTGCGGAACTTATCCAAGTACGAATTCCGCGACTTGGACGAATTGTTCGTAACAAACACAAACTTCTTGTTCCGCTCCGTCAAGTACGCGAGAAATTCAACCACACCAGGAATGAGCTTCTCATCCAACCAAATCACCCCGTCACAATCAAAGAGAAAGTTGTCGTAGCGGTCGATGATCAACTCTGCATCCTGGAGTGTAGAAACGAGTATAGGATTGGACTTGATTGTCATGCTTGCCGCTGGCTCTGGGGTTTGCAAACACTGAAAACAGTAATGGTTCTGGGTGGTGATGAAATGACCAGAATCAACCACTATGACTAAAAAAGAAATAAAGCCGGAAAAACAATCGCATATTTTTTTTTTCTGCAGAATGAAAAAATACCCGTTTATACTATAATAATTTATTTTCTGCATGTAGATTTTTGTTTCTATACTGTGACGATGGCTGCGAATTATCATTCGGGTTTACTCCGATTAATGTCGAGGTCTCCATCTCCGGCATAGTTTGCCGGAAGATACAACCGGTCGTATTGTTGCATTCTCTTTTTCCACCACTTGCGGCTGTCCTTTCGGTTGACTTCTTCTAGGTAAATGTCGTCCTCGTCCACATCACCGTCGTCATCCTCCTCTTGCACCGAGTTGTACTTTTCAAAGTCTCCATGCACATCGCTCTGCTTGGGCGACTTGACTACATTTACGGTGAACTTCTCGTTGTCCTTCTTGATAATCTCATACCGACTGCCGAAATTCAAGTCCTTGGCCACAATTTCTCTTGTTCTCCCCAATGCTTCGATATCGCCAATTCGGTCAATGGTGTCACCAAGTAACTGCTCGAAGTGGGGCTGCGAGGCAATTTCGTGGAATGCCCGCATCATGGGAACAGAATCGGCCCGCACGCGCGACTCGGAATCGATGGTGAATATGTTTAGATTATCGTATTGCTGGATGTAGTCACTTCGTGTCATCACTTGGCGCGCTCTCCAGAGAGGCAACTCGGGCAAGTGATGCTCGCGGCGCTGCAGGAGCGCTCCAGGGTTGGAGGTTCCCGTGATAAGTGTGTTCATGCGCTTCCGGTCCATTTCCACAAATTCACGCATGAGCATCATGGCACTAGCAGAAAACTTTCCACTCTCCATGACATCGTCATCCATATCCATTCCTAACAAACCACACTGATTCAAAAACCACGTTTTCTCACGATCAATTATCTCATGGCAAGCGCGGATTATATCCCGATGACGGGCCACTTGGGTGATGTGCTGGGGCCTGCCTCCAATCAAGTCGTACACCGCGTGACAAAGATCATCGTCGATGGTAAACTCCTTCTGGGGAAAATATCGGTGACGGATAAATTTCAACGCATTCACGGTTTCTGTCCTATTGAAATCGCGAACGTTAATCAACTCCAACCTGGTACCTAGTTGCTTGAGCTTCTCGTAGGCCCAATAATCGTCACTGTTGAAGATCATTGTCAACAAGCCTGAGCCACTGAGTGCTTCTGCTTTTTGTTGCAACAACTCCAATAACTTGATGCCCTCCTCATTCTCCTTGATCAAATGCGCATTATTGATGATCATAATGAGGGGTTTTTGTAGTTTGGCTACGCGCTTTATTGCCAACTCTTCCAACTTGGCAAAGGCTCGTTCAATGTCCAACAACGCCGTGGTGTCCCTGGGACCCCGGATTGAGAATAGAGACCCAATGTAGTCTTCACTGAATGAGAAGTTCAAAGCTTTACCCAAACGGATTCTGAAGATCTCGGGGTCAGCGTGGGCGTCAAATATGGTCACATTGAAGCCATTGACCTTTTTCATCGACTCAAGAATCAACGACGTTTTGCCCGTCCCCTTCTCCCCAATGATCAAGAAGTACCGACCAATGATGTCACCGGCTATGATGTCGTCAAGCAACTTCTGTTGCGGACGCTCCACCCAATGAGCGTTGATTTCCAAATGGTTGGAATCGTCGTGGGTGCGCTTGTGCATCGCCAATTGGGCAGCAGGGTCGCCTTTTTCGAACGCCTGGTTCATCTTGTCCAACACGTGGATGTTGTAGAAGCGATGGTACAAGAAACCGGCAATTCCAAGGATGGCCACCGACGAAAACGTGATGCCAATGGTCTCTAGACACTTTGTAAGGAATGACTTGAGGCGGTCGAAACGGCTCTTTTTGTCGTCCTCGCCACTTTTCTTGTCCTTCCCCTTCTTGTCGCCATTCTCGTCTTCTTGGAGGTCCTGGACAAAGTTTTCCACTATTTGGTTGAAACGAACCCGGGGTGAAACGTGGAGGCAGCG
This sequence comes from Scheffersomyces stambukii, assembly GCA_002245345.1. Classification (NCBI taxonomy): domain Eukaryota; kingdom Fungi; phylum Ascomycota; class Pichiomycetes; order Serinales; family Debaryomycetaceae; genus Scheffersomyces; species Scheffersomyces stambukii. The sequence continues at coordinate 10,022 of NBZC01000065.1, forward strand.
ATGCCCCCGAAACCCAACAGCATATCTTGGTACCGACGACTGTCGCACCAAGGACCTTACTATCACCAGGCGAAACATCTCACCCGAACAAGCAGCGCAAACGATCAACGGCCGAGTGGTTGGGTGTGGAATGAAACTCGTAATTTCACCTCGATATTTATTTTTCAACATGTTCGTAAACCGCCCCCAATCGGGAAGCTAACGGCTGAGGGGAGAACGGCCCGGAAATCGGGTAGTTTCCGGCCTATACGGAGTAGTTGGCGGCCGGACATAACCAGGGACGGCCAATTGTCCTCTGGACACTACCAGTACGGCCTTTGATGGTATGTGGTGACACCCCCGTCGTGGTCGTGGTCGTGGCCGTTCTCGTGCTGCTGCTCCCGCTGGGGTTGGTCGGGGGAATCGCCCCCAGAACCCGCGTGTGCACCGCGGTGGAGCTCAGCCAGGGCCTGCATCATCATCAGCACTGTTTTGGTGTGGACGGCGGTGAAGATGCGGTGTCGCTGGAGGCGCTTCTCTTGCAGCGCCGGAGGGGACCACGACTGGGACGACGCGTCTGAGTCGCCGTCCTCGAAGCACCGTTTTCTCGACATGGGACGCGTTTTGAACACCAGGGCCAGGCAAGCGGATGATAGAGAGTGTTTCCGCAGTATAGTACGGAGATTTTGTCTAATCTGTCGTCTGCACAGGCCCACCGTAACTATTTGTGTCTGCGGGAGGATATCCGATAAATGTCTGGCAGACACATTTTTTCTGGCGATGCGTTTGCCCTACCAGGCCCATCACCACGGCCACCATGGGCAAGCGAATAGAGGGTAAACATAAACGACATAGTGCGAATGTCGCGATACCTAGCCAGACCCAGCGGCAGTCGTCGTTTTTGGTCAAGTCCAGCACCCCGTATGTGTCTGCCGTGAAGAAGATCTCGCGCCAGTTGGCCCGGTTCGAGAGGACGACACTGAAGAAATTTAACAACGGCGAGTTCAAAAAGGTAAGATACTTGACGGTCAAGGGGATGGGCAAGTCGATTGAAAAAACCCTTGGAATCGCCTTGCACTTTCAGGATTCGCGCAAGGTGGAGATTTTCACCGGGAGCGTGGAGGTGGTGGACGAGTTCCGGCGTGCGTCCAAGGCTGTAGCAAGTAGACACTCGCAGACGCAAGAAGGGGAAGGGGAACCGAGTGCTGGTGGCGATGGCAGTGGCAATGGCAACGAAGACCTGCCAGCCGGTGCCAGCGAAGGAGAATCGGACCGCGCCGTAGCTGTCCTCAACAACGATCTTCTCGAGAGTGACGACGAGTCTACTTACAAGGAGCGAGTGGTGAGCTCAGTGGAGGCGCGAATATGGTTCAAGCGCAGCTAGTCTGGCGTTGGGGATATATACACGGTAATATACAAGACATAGGGCTCTTTGCTGATGTAGATGTGGTGGCCGGATGTCGGGGCAGGGCAGGTACTTCGGGCAAGTCTGTCGGGCAGGTATTTCGGGGCAGATGTATAAGGGCAAATACAAATAGCATCATCCTTGTAGCGACAAATGCATCCAACATCATGCATCTAGCAGCAAATACACGTAGCACCAAATGCTTTCAGCGATACGTTACTTGGATCAGTACCAGTAGGAGCAACCTTGTTATGTTCAATTGGTCTAGGAAGCATCAGGGCTATTCGACCCTCTACACATCCACCAGAGCCTGCGGGCCATCGGCTCTACTCTCACTTTGCCGCAACCTCTCACGGGCCCTCTCCTTTATATGCAACAAGTCCACCACATGTCTCTGCAACTTTGCACTCTTGCGCACCCGCTTTCGCTGGCCATCCCACTCACACTTGAGCTGGGGGCCCGCCTCGTCCAAGTCCACCCCAAATAACCGCTCGCCCACCGCCACCAACTCGAGGCACTTTTGCCAGTTGCGGTCGTAGTACGCCTTTTCACAGGCATGCAACAACCTGGCCCGATCGGGCTTCTTATCGGCATCGAGCCCGTCCAAGTCCTGGTACAACCAGGTGGCGGTGTTGACGGTAGGCCCCGTCCGGTTCCAGAGATCCAACTGGTGCTGGTACTCCTCCTGGGTCTGGGGCTTTCGCTGCTTGGGCTTCCTGGTGGGGCCACTACGGGCGGGCGATGAGGTGGGTTCAGGGGAAGGTGAGGGGGTGGCGGCATCTACATGCTCAACCGCCGCAGGATCGGCCTCCGCCTCCCTTCTACCGTCGTCCCCAGCACTACCATCTCTATAGGACAGCTGCGACATTGTCTTCTGCCACAAAGACCCCTTTACCTCTGGCTGTCGATGGTGAAGGATTTGGTGATGTCGTGCGCACACCACTTTATCCCGTCAGCCCGTGCCACCGTATATGGTGCTCGTGTTTGCCAAATCGGTACCTTGCATACCGATCACAAGACCAACCAGAACTTCTATTATTTTGTCGCCCATCAAGGCAGTGGCTAGTGGCGTTGGCAACACCCAAAGTGACAGGTGCAGTTGTGACGTCACCTCCCGGTGGTGATGCGACAATCATTGCCCGCCACTGAAACGAGCGCCCGTCCTGTGTCACTACAGACCCCACGCACCCGTGGCTGGCAGGCAACCCCGAATGGCGGAGGAGATCGACAAAATAATTTTACACAATGTAATCAGGAACCACGGTCGAACAAGACGTGGGTAGATCGGCTGTGAAAGGACCCCATTGTTTTCGCAATTAGAAATCAGACGGCGGGAATGCCTGTGACCAAGTAGCACAAGCACAACCACTGCGATTGTAGAATTGGTGTCAACACCACCCCTGGCCTGGCAAAGAATTTTATTGTCGACAATAAAGAAAATTAGCTCCCGGGACACATAATCGAAGCTAAGCCTATTTCCACAAGGGCCATGGTGAAATTAGTGTCAATAGCAGATGTCGGTTTGTGCCTGTCGAATGAAACAACCGTGTCGCAAATACGCACCACCACCGGCAGTGTCGCATAGTTGACAATCGAAGAATGGACAAACAAACCACAAAACGGCAGTTTCAACGGCGACACCGGGGCCTGTGACAACGCCAGTATTGTTTTGTCGGTGGGTTGCTAAAATTTGGCCCGGTACCTGAAACTAGGAGTGATTGTGAGTGGAGGGTTTTGTTCCCTCATGTCTGGATTGGGAATATTTTATGACCTTGCCACCATAAATGAGGGAAATGTCGTATCCAGAGGCATTTTAGAGGCCACCATTGTCTGGTGATGACTGTCCCATTTAAGGTTTGGCATTGTGGGAGTGGTCTTTGCGGCGGCAACAGCCCCGTTGACCCAATCGGGGGATATTTTTCAGAAAAATGTCGTCAAAATATACCACTTGTGATGGGATAGAAAATACTTCTTGTGTGTGTACCTACATCAATAAAAAATAACTCGAGACTAAATAATGTGTAAAGCACTTTTCACTACGGATCCATTGTCAGGGGGATCAAGAAAATGTCGAAAATGTGCAGCGGACATTTCTCGTGTCTGCTGGTGTGGCAGCAACAGAGTCAAGCCCAGTTGCTAGAACCGCCTTGTGTATGCAATACTACAAACGCCAGTGGGGTCTTCACCAAACCAGTGCCGTTTGCGAGAGTTAACTCCGGGCCACCTCAGAAGCCTGACCATTATGGACTTAAGCCCGGAAGTAGTGTCGCCACCAGGTGAGATTCCCCTCTTAGGTGGCCAACTGGTTGTTCCCGGTCGGTTCCTTTTGATGCGATTTACGAAATTAAAAATTTTATTTTTTCCGGTATTTTTCTCATGTGGAGGATCCACTCAATGGGAGCATGCTTGGTGATTCACGGCTGCAACGGGTTGTACTGTTCTGTAGAACCTGGGCAGGGAAGGGGAGGGAAGATATTGCCGGCGATGGGGTGTGCGAGCCCCGCCAAGGGCGAACCCCCCAAATGCCGGATAAAAGCGGGGCCGGAGTCGCCGTCATTTCAGGTCCTGGCTGGCAGCAACGACATCCATCTTAGACTATATGCCGGAAGGTGGCAGTGTTGTTTTCTTATTTATACGACTGGGAAGGTCACACAAAACCCTCATTATTAGTTCTCCCACCTTCGTAAAAAATAAACTTACAGGGATATTATTTTGGCCCAGTGTCGGATTTGCTAGGGATAATTCCTGGCCATGGCTTTGAGAAGGCAAGCGCACCTGCGAGTGGGCAGCCCCGGTAGGCGCCGGTGCCGGCAGCGAAAACGGGGCCTTGGATTGTGGGCCCAACGCCACCGCGGGAGGGTGCCCCGGCATCTCTAGCCGGGTCGGACACGCATGGACCACTGGCCATCAAAGTTTGAGTTTGCGACGAAGGGGACCATTATGACCACTGGCAACGACATGTAGCTAAAATCTTTTCTCTGTTTCTCGTAACGCTGGTCGTGAACTATTCACCCGCGGCAACAATGACGACATGGAGGATACGTCCATACAGGAGGGCAGAAAATATCCCGAATAAGCAACTGGGCCGCTTGGAAAATATTATTTCCATGGTCAAGGTACCTTTTTTGGCGGTGCCGGCACCATCGCACAATATTTTTTGATGATGTTATGGAAAGGGCCAGCCGGTCCGTACATGAGACCAACCACAGGCACACCAGGATGCTCGAGGAACGGTACCTGGAGGTGCGGGAGCCTCCCCACATCGGGGGTGCTGGCAATCCATGTCGCAATTAGAGTTTTCAGCAATTTACGATTGCTGCCAACAAAGGACGCCGACAAAAACGGCCCGAAAAAGAAATATCCAGTCACCATGCCAGCGGTGGGGGACAGGCTTTGTTTCCAGCGTGGTGTCTTGCTGTCGCATGCGGGCAACACCCACAATGCGGGAGACCGGCTAAAGTTCTCAATATCGGCAGCCATGGGCAAGGGCGTGAGTGGTGTGGCGGGGGTCCGGGAGGGGGAGCTGCTGCAGGTTGCGGCGGTTGTTGCATCCCGATCAGGTTACATACGTCAACCACCGTCATTAATGTAACGGCGATCACAATGGAGGATGAGTACGGTCAAGCACGATCACTGGCCCCATGATGTCTGCCGATAATACCAGAAACTATTTCCGTCTGGTTGTGAATATTTTCTAGCTCCCGTCCATGGACAGCGTAGTTGCATAACCATTCGTATTTATGGAGAACGCAATTCCGGCATGCTTGTGGTGATGCGACAAAATAACGCCGGGCCAAGGCCGTGTCCGAGAGGGTAGCGGCGGGACGGTGTTTCCGGGGCCACCGGGGTGTCTACAGGTCTGGGGTGGGAGGCAGGCTGGCAAGTCGGCGGCCGTGGATTGCACCTGTCAACTGAAATTGCCAATTGTGTCTGCGTGCCCCCGGACAAGCTGCAGGAAAAATAGGTGACGGCACTGGCGCCGGTGTCGCCAATGGATGGACGGGTAGCGGTGGGGGTCGGCAATGGAGCACAGCGGTGGGCGGGCGGACGGCGGAAGCTGTCACCAATGTCGCAGCCATTGGTCTACGGCAATGGGCAAAAAATAGTGGTGTTGCGTTCTTATCTTGCCCCATAATAGGAACCCAGAAAAACAAGCGGGAAAAATACGACTTTTTTTTTTGCGAAAAAATTATTTCATGGGAGATGCATAGAAAATATATTATTTTGTGCAATATTTTTAGGTGACTTGGATTTTATTTTTCTATTTTTATTATCCTGTGTCATAAGCAAACATAGAAGGTCGGAGGAGACCTTTATATACCAGGCACAATCAGGCGGAAACAAAAACCAAGTGCCATTTCCACTCTTTTCCCACCTTCGACCCCCCACGGTGTTTTTCCAGGGCGTTTGCTGCCGTATCCATCCCCCATCCCCGCATTTCCACCCCGCTGCTGTTCCCGGCAGTGTTCCTCCCTTTCCCTAACTCCGGCTATTTTCCTGCTGGTGTGCCCCCTGGCCGTCCTTGGTGGTGTCGAATCCGTGGCGTGTCGTGTTTGCCGCCTGTGGTGACGAAAAACCGGTGGTTCCTGGCGTTTGCGACACTGCTGTGTCCCTTTTCGGTTGCTTGTGCCGATAGCCGTCGTATATTTGGGGTGTGATCCGTCATTTGTACGTTGGCCTGTCCGTTCCCGCTTGGTGTGTGCTAGTGGCTAGACTGTGCCGCGTGTGTGTGCCGCCAGCGCTGTTGCGGTTGTTTGCGTTCCCGGGCCGAGTCAGCCGTGTGTCGTGCATGGATCTAGAGGTCCGGTGCCCGCATCTGTGTTAGCCATTATCTGGCCGTTGCAAGCCTCAAGTGTCTGGAGAAGTGGTGTCTGAAGAATCGGTGTCTGAAAACTGTCTGATCCATTTACCACTGTCTGATCCATTTACCACTGTCTGATCCATTATCTAATCAATCTAAAACCTAAAATCTAACCAATCTACCCCTACTTTCCCCCATCATCCTATATCTGCCCTTCCCAATGATGGACGTTTACCATAAAGCCCTCAAGAACCCCGATCCCCCCAAGAAGCTCGACAAGCCCCGTCCCGACAACGAGCCGCCGTCCTTGCCCTCAATGTACCCTCCCCGCATCCCTTCTGGCCCCCTGGCCCTCCCCATCATCCCCTCCATCTCCACCGCATATACCACCGCCTACCCCATGGTGCTCGACAAGTCGCTGTCGCTGTCGGAGCCCGAACTCAAGGAGTCGATCTCATCGCACCGCAAGAAGAAGAATCTGCGCCGAAAGCACCGCAATTCCCATCTTGGCTGCGGCACCTGTAAGAAGCGCCGTATCAAGTGCGACGAGACCCTTCCCGCCTGCCTCAACTGCTTGAAGGGCAAGTTGCAGTGTGCCTACCTCAATCTCGACACCAATGCCCGCCAGGCGTTGCGCATGGCCCAGTACAACCAGAATATGCGCCAAGAGAAGATGGATATCTCCAAGAAGGACGACGACGGCCCCGCGGGCCAAATGCCTACACCCACATCGGCGTTGGCCGTCAGCCCCTTGGCGCCCGCTCCAGAGCCTGCTCCACCGGGCTATCCCGCCGCCATGGCTGCGGTGACGGCCACGGGCCCTGCGCCCGGTCCCCAGTTTCTTGGCGCCCCGGGGGTGGCGATGTCGCTCGCCCCGGGCGCCCCTGCAGTGGCCCAGTCGCCCTACGGGCCCTTGGTGCCGGTGATGACCAATGCGGGCTCGTTGGTGTACGCGCCGGCAGCCTCCATCTCCAAGCAGGGCATGGCCCCCGTGCAGCTTGTGCCTACAATCGCCACCACCATGGTGCAGCAGGCACCCGTGCTCGCGCCCCCTGCTGCCATGATGCCGCCGCCACCAGCGCCTCCCCAGCCGTCATTGACACCCATCACCTCGTCGGCGGCCGCCGCCGCCGTGGCGGCGCTGCAGTCCATCCCCGTCAAGCACGAGGAGGGCATCTCGCTCCCGCCGCTTCACATGACGGGCGCGGAGTTGAAGGTGCCGGAGAGCCGCCCCGCGGGCGTCGACGGCAAGCAGGCGCCTTCGTCGTCAAGCCTGTCGCCGGAGAAGTCGCCGGTTTTGCCGAGCTTGTCGCGACAGTTGGCGGAGTCCGCCAGCGTTTCCCAGTTTGGCAGTCTCACTATTAGGGACGACGGCGTCAAGTTGCCCGGCATCTCGGCCTTGACGGCCACCACGGGCCCCACCCCACCCAGCGACGAAGAAAAGGTGCCCATCTCCAAGTTGCTCACGTGAATAGACGTGGGTCACGTGCCCGTTATGTTTGCCAATATTTATTACTGTATAATAATATGTGTAATTATAATTGCAACCGGTTGCCCCAGCAACCGACGTTTGACTAAGGCCTGCAGCAGGCAACGGTGGTTGTCGTTGCAACCGGCCCACCACCAGCGGCAGAGGAGGTTGCGCGGGGCTGCTGGGCACCGAATGCAGGCGGGGGATGCGGGACTCCGTGCAGCTGCGAAGCAACGGGGTTGACATCGACGGCTGCGTCCAGGTGCAAGTGTGCCCCAAAGGCGGCACAACCTGTCGCTGCACACTCCCACCAGCTACTTGCGCAAGGTGCAGACACGAGATGCATACCCAGAAGTTTGTGCGCCTGAGCTTCTATTTTCTGGCGGTCTAAAAAGCTTATTGCTTGGCACTGGCAAGGCGACATGCACCCATTTGCGAATCGGGCAGCCGTTGTCGGCCGCTGCTGGGGACGGGGTTCTCCGCGTATCCAGTGGCTGACCACGCGCTCATGTGGCAGGCGCCGTGTCAGCGGTCATTGGCATGGCAATTGCCCCCTTAGATTGGCAACACTGCGACGGCGTCAGGTTCTGACTGTCGCGAGGCGGCACGTATTTTCTCGTCCAGCAATTGCCATTACGAAGTTGGCATTCGCAAACAGCTCCCGATTTCGACGTATCCATCCCCCACCTATCCCCCACACTTCCATTGATCCCCCACGTATCCTGCACTAATCCCCCACATATCCTACACCCATCCTCTGGACATCTTCAGCCCATTGCCATCTATCTTTCTTCTACCTCTCATCTATGTGTCATCTGCCTCTCTTCTACCTCTCCTCAACCTCTCTTCTATCTCCCACCAGCTTTCCCAGCTCCCACGCCTCTACATGCCCACCCTCGTTGTCAGGCCCCCACGGTCACATGTCCTGTCGTGTATTGGTCATAACTACAGTGTGGCTTCCCCTCATGGAACAGGAGCAGCCTTCTTCTTCTTCTTGTCCTCTATTTGCTCCACCTTGATGTCGTTGAGGCCCTGCTCCTGCAAAAGCTTCTCGATATACTCGCGGGCCTCGTCGCTGACGTCACCCTGCACCAAGATCTCGTCCTTTTTCTCGGCGTTCTTGGTCACCGACGCCCCCGTGGCAAATTTGGAGGCAAAGGTCTTGGCCAACTTCTTGCTGTCCAAGTTGAACACCTCCAACCCGGAGATGGAGATGATGTGCTTGCGCTTGTTACGCTCGATCCGCTTGATCAAGATCTTGGAGTTCAACTTCTTCTGAAGCTCGCGCTCCTGCTTCAACTCCTCCTTGTGCTGTTTTTTGGCCAACTCCTCACTCAACTTCTCTTGCTTCTCCACCGACAATGTCAGGGTATGTTGAGCAAGGACATCTACGGAGTAGAGCTGGTTGTACAAGGCCTCGTCGTGGTCAGCGAGCCATTCTTGGCACTTTTTCAAGGACACCCCGAACTCGCAGTACTCGGGGGGCCACGAGCACACCCCGCAGTAGGTGATTTGCTTGGGAGCCAATTCTGTCATTGCTGGCGGTAGAGGGCAATTGTGTTCTAGGGTTGAAAATTTTGTCAAGTACGTGCTTGGGTCACAAGCCCGTGGCACGTGCTTCAATGTTTTCACGTGATCACACTCTCATACATTGCCTATATAGCTACAAAGAAACCTCACACACCTCAAACCCTCGCACAGGCCGCTCGTCCTCTAACTCGATACACCGCCACAAGCTCTTGGTCAACAAGATCTTGTCGTCCACGGTGTCGTAGATCTTGGACAAGTAGAACCACACCTCGGAGTTGTTGTGACCGTAGGGCCAGCAGAGGGAGAACTTCTCGAGCAAGTTCTTCAACCGGATCAACCCGGCATTCATATCCTTATCCGATACAAAGAGCGAGTTCTCGGGGTCATCGTCTACCAAGAACAACTTGGCGAGCCCCAATAATGGTGCTCGTACCTGGTGGTGGGTGTAGTGATCGCGGTAGAGCAACTCCAACGACCGTTCAAACTCTTGTAGGGAGAGAAACTTGCGGCTCTTGCTTGTCAAGTATCCCAACGCTGTGAAGGTGGCCACGTTGGGCTCGTAGATGGTTTCGGCTTCTACTATGCATTGCTCGCATTCGTCCAACAACCCTATGCGGAGGAATATGGTGCTGGTCCAGAGCCACAACTCCTGGAGTATCTTGCGTTCGCTCACATTTTCAAATACCCGCTTGGTTGTCGGCTTGCGCTCCACAGGTTTCTTCTCAACTATGGGCGCTGGCGCTGGGGGGACTGCAACCTGCATCGAGTCTCTGCGGGTTGTGATCTTGGAGAGCCGCTTTATTCTATCAACGGGCCTCGCTCTGCTCTTTTCTGACCCAGAGCCTGCCGATAATACTGGCTCCAACAGTGTAGGGGCTGGTGGTGGTGCTAGCATGGTCTGTGCCGGTTTAGGAGGCTGAGGGTCGATGAAGCTGGGACGATGCGACCATCTATTGGAGGAGCCAAACTGGCGAGCTGAGTCCCGCTGTCCCTGTGACACCGGCAACTCCACGTCAAACAATTCGTGGTACAACACAAACACCTCCGAGAGGTAGTCCAAGATGTACTGGACCCCGTGCAACGACTCCCATACCGCCAACTGGGTGAGTTTCAATTGCAAAATCTCGTACTTGGCCTCCGTGGTCAACTTGATGTCTTTTTGACGATGCTTCATGATGTATAGCCCCGCAATATTCAAGGCTTTGTTGATGAACCGCTCAGGCTCGCGTAGTGCAGGTTTTGGCACTTCAGCACTGCCGTTGGTGCCGTTCACTGCACCATTGGTAGCTGCTTCTGGTGCTTGTTCAGCTAACCCATCGGGCAAAACATTGTCGTTGCCAGACGCAGGTTTGGCCACGTCAGCATTGTTGGCATCCAAGGCCGACAACAACAACACCAACAAGTTCCAGGTCTTGAAGGACTCGGGGTACTTCTTCAAGATAAACTTGCACAATTTGAGCGCCTGCTGGAGTTGACGGGCATGGGCCAAAGCCAATGCATAGCTAAAGAGGTACAAGACGTTGCCGGTGGAGTTAACCACCAAGGCGTTTTTGTAGGAAGCAAGCACTTGATCCACGTTTGTTTCCAATGCGTAGCTATCGGGCGAGTCGTATACAGCACGGTAGTAGTAGTAATAACCCACGGCGTACCATGCCTTGGACACTAGCTCGATAAACTGGGAGTGGTCCGACTGCAATACATTGACATTGTACTTGCGGTACAAGAAAGACAAACGGCTGGGCTCTGTGGCGTCTTCGTCGTAGGTCAAATCAAGCACCTCCAGCAAGGTGGACAAGTACCGTTGCAATTGGGCAACAAACAGCGCCAACTCCTTCACCACCCGCGCCGGCGCTGTGTGGCGGAACTTGTCGCCGTGGCCAGCCTTGAGGGGATTGAAGTGGATGATGCATGTGCTATAGGTGTCGACAATGGCCAAGATATCGTCAACGTGACCGCCCTGCAACTGTTCATCCTTGCGCAAGTACTCGCCATAGGTTCTGAATGCCGCCAATGCCTCGTCGTACTCATTCAAGTCGATCAAGGTATAGATCAAATTGGACACCACTACCCGACTCTGGTAAGTTTTGCCTGCGGCGTCAAGCAAGTACTTTTTCGACAATGCCGGTTTCAAGAGGGTCAAGTTGAAAGGCACGTAACTCAAAGATTCGTAGAGATTGTTGATGTAGTCGTTGATGTTGCTGTCGGTGGAGGCGGCGTCGGGGAACGGGGTGTTGTGGGCCATGTTGCTATCGAGCTCGCTCACCAAATAGGCGCCGTACTCGGCCTTGAACGACTTGGCAATCAACATCGAGTTCTCGGGACGCAATAAAAAGTTGGCAAACCCCACCAAAGACAAGCTGTTTTGGAAGAACGGCAAGTTGCGGAGGTGGGTGGAGAACGAAAACGGGGTCTGGCCGTCGTTGGACAACGCCAATGCCAACTTCAAGTGCAACAAGTCCAACCAGTGGTTGGCCACCACCTGGGACTTGGCAAAGGGCACGGAAAACAGGTGCAAGTACTCGATCCAGATATTGGAGTTGTGGGTGGTCAACCCGAGCAATACGTGGTAGCGGCAGGACAAGTACTGGATGAACTCGAGTTGGTTCTGCGACGCCGACGACTGGGGGTTAACCCGGGCCGACACCGCCACTGCGCCCAACACCTTGGACATCTCGCCAAGCTGGCCGTCCAAGTAGAGCAAGTGGCCCATCAACACAGCGTAGTACAAGTTTTCGTCGTAGCTCTTGGTGGTGTTCTTGTAGTTCAAGGCGATGGAGTTGGCATAGTTGAGCAACTGCAACAACTTGTCGCGGGGGGAGCTGTTGCCCTGGGCCTGGAAGTACGACGCTGGAAGCAACTCGTCGCGAGCAAACTCATTCTGAACCAACAACTGAAGCTGATAGTCGATGAAAATCAACTGTTGGAAAAAGTCCTGGGATTCCTGAAATTCCAACACATTTTTTGGGAAACACCCAAAATTGACCGTACGAATGTACTTTTCGTTAATGGAATTTTCAATGTACATTGGTAACGGGGTTGGTAATGGTGTAGGGGCCAGAACCAGCAGACAGGCACGGTGATCAACGGGAAAAAAAGGGTCAGCGGATCTTGGTGGGACCACTGCGGTGACGAATACGATCTCCCACTACCCCGATGTCCTGAGGTGGTGTCTGGTGGTGAACAGAGGAATGTGGAGGATAAAATTTGGAAATACCCGAGTGGATGAAAAATGTCGCATCGGCAAAAGTGTCTGTCTGTCTTTTTACTTGATCGAGAAATAATCATGTTCAAATGCAGGTGACTTTTTTGTCACCCAGATCTGTCTGGCAATCACATGACACTTTTGTCTTGACAGGAGGGACAAGGGTATCGCTAGTGGGGACACCACTGACAAGGCGACTATGTGGCCATTCCTGATGTAGCAAAGTGCGATGAAGGGGTATGTAGTCATGCCAAGAGCACGGTGGTGCCGGCCGTTGTCAGGGTGCCGCCACCACCGTGTCCCCCGTGTCCCCCGTGTCCCAATGCAGTAATTGGCCTTTGGTGTCTGCAGCGACAATTGTCAGAGGTCACGGGAGAAATGTCGTCGATGGTTTTTAGTGACAATTGCGGAGAAATCGCGACAGCCATTGTCGCACCGCTCGTGTCTGTTGACCTTCCTGATTAGGCAATGGCCAATATCCACCATCGCAGACTCCCGGCCTGTTTACAGCTGCAAAACCTGTCCGGATCCAGCTGCCAGTGCCTAGCACCTTTCAAACACCTTGTAAAGCCCCGGCAAGTCGGCTATTTGCACCACGTCCGACACAAGTGTCTGGGGCGGCAAGAACTGGCGCTTGATCTCGGGGAAAACGACATTCTCGAGCTCTTGTTCCAATTGTCGCCGTTTGTCGTCGTCGTCGCTGGGCTCTGGCAAGTACAACATGGCAATCTGGCGCATGATCCCCTCGAGACACTCCTGCTCGTTGTCGTAGTTGATGTGGGCGCCCAATCTGTAGATAAAGTGGGGCAACTTGCCGTAGCGGGGCTGGACGCCACGCACGATCATGGGGAGCGACGTCAAGCACCCCTGGACCACCGAGAGACGGAAGTACTCCTGGAGCATGTCCTGCATGGCAACAATTGCCGCGATAACCTCCAGCTTGGGCACTAGATCGGTGCCATTGTCGTACAACGGCGCCAACACCGTCTCCAAGGGAATGGGCTCGGTCAAGCAAATGTCGCCGTAGTTGCAAAAGTGGCGGAGGGCAGCCTGGTAGTAGAACTCGTTCAACACGGCCGCGTAGTCGCAGAGGTAGAGGCGTACGTCGTACTGGAAGCAGCACAACCGCTTGACGGGGTCGATGATGCCCACGTACACGGCATGGGCAAAGACATCGGTAAGCGGGGCGTGGATGTGGGAGCGCACGGCCGACTTGAGCATGGCAATGGAGTCGAGGTTGACGTCGACGTGTTTGCGGGACGCCAGTGGTCGCAGAGGCTCCTGCTCCGGGGTGTCGCCGACGCAAGGGGCGACGCCAGCGTCGCCTGAGGCAATAAACGAGGTGATCTTGGCCTGGTTGGCGTCCACGCGCACCATTCTGTTCTCGTAGCGGGGCTTCTTGGTCACTGGTGCGTCGTCTGTGCCCTTTGTCACTACGGTGTGGGTGGGGAATTTGCGTCCTGCGTCCACCCTCGACAACACCGTGTGCACCAGTTCCACCACCGCCTCGACGATGTCGTCCTCGTGCAAGAACCGCACCTCGCGCTTGGTGGGGTGGACATTGACGTCAACATAGTCGGGGCGGATCTCGAGGCTGAGGTACACAAACGGATGGCTTCCCTTGGGCAAGAACACCAGGAATACCGACAAAAGTGCCCGGCGGAGGGGGTCACAGGTGACAAGTCGGTGGTTGACAAAGATGACGGGGGCAATGCGCTTCTTGTTGTTGTAGTTGGCGGAGGTGACCGCCCCCGATACCTTGAGCAAGCCCCACTGCGGGTGGGCGGCCACGTCCACCGTGATCAACTCCGACGCCACGGCGGAGCCAAACACGGCCCTGATGCGCTCCGAGAGAGGCCACGGTGCCCGCGTCGCCACCAGGGGCACGGGGTCGCTGTGCTTGCGGCACGTGAACGCCACGCCGCCCCTGTGCACGGCGTACCGCCCCACCACGTCCAAGATCTTGCCGTACTCGTCGCTCTTGGACTTCAACCCCCGCATGCGCGCGGGGAGGTTGTAGAAGAGGTCCTCGACGGCGATGATGGTGCCGATTTTGCCCGCGACCGGCTTGGGGGCGGTATTGGCGGTGGTCAGGCGGAAGTTGGGGCTGCACAACTGCCCGTTCATGTAGTGCCCCTTGTAGGCCACGGCGGAGGCGGCGGTCTTGGTGGTGACGCCCACACGGGCGATGTGGGAGATCAGCGCCAACGCTTCTCCCCGAAACCCGTAGGTGGAAATCGACTCGAGGTCCTCGAATTTGGCCAATTTGGAGGTGGCAAACCGCTCGCAGAGCATGGGCATGTCTTCACGGTCGATGCCGTGGCCGTTGTCGGCGATCTGGAGGAGCTTGAGCCCGCCGTCCTTGACGACAATGTCGATGGTGGTTGCGCCGGCGTCGATGGAGTTTTCCACCATTTCCTTCAAGGCGTTTGCGGGCTGGATGATGATTTCGCCCGCGGCGATCTTGTTGACCACGGCGGGGTCCAACTTGTGGATCCTGGGGCCCGGCGGCGGGGTTTGCAGCATGGTTGCAAAAGGAAGGGAAGAGGACTACGCGTGATAAAAGGATGCAAAAACGAATCAGACAGAAAAGACTGTGGGGCAGACAAAAGACGACGCCGACGCGGAGGGCAGACATTGGGCACTCAGACACTGACAAAAATCAGACGCAGACACGGACAGACACGGACGCAGACAAAACATCGGGCTGGCATCAGACATTATCAACCGACTCAGACACTACCAAAGAGTCAAGCACCATCAACAGGACCAGACGCATATACAACCATCAGGCATCAGACATAGCATCAGATCAGACAGCATCAGACACAGCATCAGACAGATACCAGTAACGAACCAGACAGACACCAGTAGCGAACCAGACAGACACCAGACAGAAACCAAACGGATACCAGAACACTCATACCAGACAGACACAGACCCAAACCACCAGACATTTCACCACCATGGACTCCAGAAAGCTCTCCAAGCAGCAACACATCGAAAACTACGAGCGGTTCCGGCTGCGCATACGAGCGCAATTGTCGCAGGCGTCGACGGGGTCGGCGTCGCTGTTGGTCAACAACCATCTCGACGAGATCCGGCAGTTGTACCGGATGGTGCAAGACGGCAAGAGCCGCGACACGCGGGTGATACTCGAGGATTCGGAGGCGTTCCGGGAGACGTCGGACCTCGCGGCCGTCAACGCCCGCAACCTCCGGTTTGGCGACGACGGAGTGGCGTTGCCAGCACAGGAGGTGATGCTGAAGTTACGACGGTTCGCCGCCACCGACCCCTCCGTGGTTGCGGCCCCCGACGACGACGACGGCGGCGACAGCGACGCCGGCGCGGGCCCCGCGGGCGACGAGTACGTGTTCAACAGCACCAACTGGTTGAAGCTCGGGGCGTTGTACCACCAGATGAGCAAAAAGCCCATGGTGAGCGACTTCTTGTACGGGCCGTTGCAGACGGAGCGGAAACGGCCGGCCCCGCGGCGCAACGTCGACGACACCGCCGCCTCTGCCCTCACCACCGCCCGCCAGGTGGCGGCCCGCGACATCCAGGACACCCAGGAGCAGAACACCGCCAACATGGTGCGGCTGGTGTACCAGACCTACCTCGACAAGGACCACGGGCAGCCCGTCAACTTCTTTGTGATGTTCATCCACCCCAACTCGTTTGCCCAGTCGGTGGAGAACTTGTTCTACATCAGCTTCTTGGTCAAGGACGGCCGGTTGTGCATGTTTGAGAAGGACGGGGTTCCCTACGTGCGCCAGGTGACGAGCCGGGAGCTGGAGGAGGCGCGGCACGAGAGTGCCCGGGTTGCGTCGCGGCACCACATTGCCTCGTTCAACTACCGGGCGTGGCACTACTTCGTGGCCAAGTACGGCATCACGGAGCCGTTCTTGGGGCACCGCCAGGAGACGGACGACGTGATACCGCCGGAGGACATGGAGTTGTAGAGGTGGATGCAAGTGTGGCGCCAGCTTACGACGTGCTAATGGTGACGACACTGGACATAGCAAGGCATAGGCGCTGTTGCTACATGTTTCTCTGTATCTCCACTACCCTTCTGCCCGTTCCTCGTCCCCATTCCTCATCCCCATTCTCATCCCCATTCTCATCTCTCATCCCCATTCTCATCTCTCATCCCCATTCTCATCCCATTTCCTCCTCCGTATATCACTTACTATATACAATACTATTTACATCCCGTGATCCTCCTGTACTCGTCGTCATCCACAGGCACCCACCCCCCTACGTCCACCAACCGGTCCATGGGCCACTTGCGGATGGGCACAATGGAAAGATCCGACTTCAACCGTAGGGTCTCAAATATGTCGATGCCCGCAACCCCTATCATGATGGCATTGTCGGTGCACAACGCCAAATCGGGAAAGTGGAACACAAGATCGCCGTCAATCCCCAAGTGGTCGCGGTAGCTGAGATCGGCCGTGAGCTTGTGGCGAAGCCGCTTGTTGGCCGCCACCCCGCCCGAGCACACAAAGTCGCGGACCCCGGCCAACTTGCCGTCGCCCGTGCGCGACACCCCGTGCTTGCGCAAGGCAAGGTTGATGCGGTCGACAATGTGGTCAAACACCTTCTCCTGGGTCTTGTAGGCGAGAAACTGGCGGGTGGTGTCGTCGAGGGTGTCGCCGGCGTAGAACTTGTCGCGGTACGACTGGATGGAGCTCAAGAACTGGGCAAACGTGAACTGGATGGTCTCCGGGTAGATCCCCGCGCGCGGCGACGTGTACGGGAGCCGGAGGGTGAAGTTGTAGTCGTTGGCGGCGCGGGCGTTGGTGTTGGCGGCGTCGAACTGGGCCTTGGTGGCGGCGGGGATGGCGTCGATGTACTTTTCCATCTCCTTGCCCAACATGTTGCCGTACATGCCCAACTCGCGGGCACACTTGTCCAAGGAGTCGCCCACGGCGATGTCGTTGACGTTGACGATGATCTCGTGGTGGGCCACCGACCGCAGCAACACGAGCATGGTGTGGCCGCCCGAGCAGAGCAAGCTCAAGAACGGGTACCGGGGCCCGGCAACCAGGGGCTGGTCCCGCGTCGGAAGCTGGGCCGTCAACACGTGCCCGAGCATGTGGTGCACCCCCACCATGGGCACCCCCCATGCCACCGAGAGGCCCTTGGCGAACTGAATGCTGGCGCTGAGCGACCCTGGCATCCCCGGGCCCCGGGTGACACAAAGCAAGTCCGGCGGCGACGCCGCCCCCACCCCGTGCTTGCGGCAGAACGCCAGCACCATGTCGCCGATGGCGGACATGTGGAACGTGAACGCAGCTGTCGGCATGATGCCGCCGATGTCGGCGGAGTTGAGGGTGGATTTAACGTGGTCGATGACGGTGGGGGGCTGGTGGGGCTGTTTGTCGAGGAGGGCCACGCACGAGTCGTCACACGACGATTCGAGCGCCAAAACCCGGTAGGTGCGGGCGGAGTTTCGTAGGAGTGTCCGGCGGGACGGAAGACATCGCCGTGCGTAGCGGGGTACACTCATATCATCGTAGGATGGTGGGAGGACGGTGGATGTGAAAATTTTGTGCGGAAAAATTGTCATTTTGCAGCAATTGTCAGATAGATGCAGACAAAAGGGTGCAGACAAAGGACGGGACAGACAAAAGGGTGCAGACAAAGGACGGGGCAGACAAAAGACGGGCAGACAAAAGACGGGCAGACAGAAAAGATGCTGGCAGAAAAAAGACAGTGCTGTCGGAAAGGGTGCCGACAGATGGGTGTCTGTTCTGCAATGACTGTCGCAGTGAAAGCAGTCTATTGGTTTCCCTCATAGTATGCGTATTGGGTCATTCAGAAGCAGCGAATGTGTGGTAGCAGGGAAAGAACCAGTCTGTGCTATAAAGTGATCGTCTTGTTCGAACGAAGTACAATGGTTTACTTCACACACTTCCTTTTGCAAAACGGTGCCAGATAGTTCTCGTTTTTGCAGCTGACAGGAAAGGTACCAGTGTCTGTCTGTGCCATAAGTGGCTGTCCAAGGAGATAAAGTCTTTGCGACCTCCTTATAGCGTTTTGCGGCAATGGGTAACAATAGTGTCCTGTCTGATGCTGACTGCGTCGGTGTCGTAAACAATGACCGTCTTCGCCAAACCAGCCTGTCGGTATCTTCCCTCTAGTCACTTAGCTGCAAAGTGACTATAAAGATGTATGTCTGTTATGTAGCCAATGTCTGTCTATTCTGCAAACGACCCTCGAAGATGAACAAGCATTCTTTGCGACCTCACACCGTTTTGCAGCAATGACTGAAAAAGTCTGGCTGAAACTGACACTGGAATTGGTCAAATTTTGTCTGTCTCTTCTGCAAATTACTACTCCTACCGTCTTTTGTCGGCGTCTTGTCTGCACCCTCACAACAGCACCCCGTCCCACACGACCTAGTCCACTAGGCTCCACCCCCAACCATCCTCTCTCTAAACCTGACTGCATATAGCAAATTCAACGCCCAGACACAAACTCATGTAGACACCAAATGCGACCGGAAAAAATTCATCAAATGAGAGTTGACACTTCTTGACCTTTCCCACTCCATCGTGCCCTTCCCCACCGTCTCCCCCGCTTCAACCGTCTGCTTGCGCAACCTTCCAGACACTTGCGGAACAACCACCCGTCCCTGCCGTTGCCTCTTTCGCCACCGGAACCGTATCCGCGACCCCTCCCTATTTCCGTCGCTGTCGTTGCAAACCCTCCGTCCAACTCCGACACCAGCCCCAACCGCCATCTCCATGGGCATAGCCGTATAGACCACCTCCTACCGTTTTTTCCAGTGTCGCTGTCTGCATTTATCCGTTTCCTGTCTGTGCGATGTCGCAGCTATTGACATCGTCCACCATCCCGGTGAGTTTTGACCCTCACGAGGCGGCCCTAGGGCTAGGCCCCGTCGAGTCGGCGCCCCCGCGCGACAATTCCGGCCCCAGCCACGAGAACGTGTCCCCCATATTGCACTGCATGCTCGCGGGGGGGTTTGGGGGCATGGTGGGGGACACCGCCATGCATTCGTTGGACACCGTCAAAACCAGACAGCAGGGGTTTCCCTACAACAAGAAGTACCGCAACATGATTCCGGCATACACCACCATCCTCAAGGAGGAGGGGTTGTTCCGGGGCCTCTACGGGGGGTACACCCCCGCCATCTTGGGGTCGCTTCCGTCCACAGCGGCGTTTTTTGGCACCTACGAGTACAGCAAGCGCAAGATGATCAACGACTTGCACCTCAACGAGACGGTGGCGTTCTTTGTGGCCGGCATGCTCGGGGATTTGGCCTCCAGTGTGTTTTACGTGCCGTCGGAGGTGCTCAAGACCCGGCTCCAGTTGCAGGGCCGCTACAACAACCCCTACACCCAGGAGTGCGGCTACAACTACCGGGGCTTGACCAACGCCGTGTCCACCATCGCCCGCACCGAGGGGGTGGCCACCTTTGCCTTTGGCTACAAGGAGACGTTGTTCCGGGATTTGCCGTTCAGCGCCCTCCAGTTTGCATTTTATGAAAAGTTTCGTCAGCTTGCCATCTACTACCACCAGTCGGCAGACCTCCCGGTGTGGCTCGAGCTCGCCACGGGGGCGGCAGCAGGGGGGTTGGCGGGCACCCTCACCACCCCCTTGGACGTGATCAAGACCCGCATCCAGACCGCCACCAACACGGCCGACTTGGCGGACTCCATCTCCAAGAAGCCGGTGATCACCAACCCCGTGGTGCGCGCCCTCAACCGCAACGCCACCTTGAAGGCGCTTGTGTCCATCTACAAGCACGAGGGCATTTTGGGGGCATTCTCGGGGGTGGGACCCCGGTTCATCTGGACGGGGGTTCAGAGCTCCATCATGTTGTTGTTGTATCAGGTGTCGTTGCGGAAATTGGACGGATACTTGGGCAGCTACGACGACAGTTTTCAGTGAACCCATCTTGTAACATAGCAGGAGTGGCCTCTAGGGCCGTTGTACATACAGATATAGACTTATTTAATCCATCAATTTGTGGGAGTGTGGGCTGGCGATTTTGCAGCCATATTGCGGCAGACAGAAATTGCCAGACAATAAAAAGTGCCGGACAGAAAAGTGCGACAGCGGTGGACAGACCCTACAGACACAGACACTGCAGACATTGTAGACAGACATCGCAGACAGACATTTCAGACCCTTCAGACACAAACCACGACACCAACGCTACTGGCGGTCTAGACCCATGCCAACACCTAAGCAATCACACGCAGTACCAACACCTCCACCGTAGCACAAGATCACCGCACCGGGGCTAATGTCGCGCGTTAACCCCGGCGCTGCACAAACCCAATTTTCATATGAGCGTCCCGCGGTGTCTGCCTCGGTTTTTTTTTACCCCACAAATTGCTGGCGCCATGTCCTATAAAACAGATGCCGTCTGCCACCAGTTTTGTTTTGGCAGTCGTCAGCGACAACAATGGGTAACACATTAGATCAATCGTATTTGCAGAGCAGCAGCTGGAAGCCCGACCTTTTCAAGGGCAAGGTTGTGTTTGTCACTGGCGGTGCCGGAACCATCTGTCGAGTCCAGGCGGAGGCATTGGTGTTGTTGGGGGCAGACGCCGCCATCTTGGGAAGAAACCAAAAGAAGACGGAAGATGCCGCCCGCGAGATAGCGTCGCTCCGTCCTGGAGCCAAGGTGCTTGGCCTCGGCAATGTCGACGTGCGGGAGATAAGCTCGCTCGTGCAGGCTGCCAACACCACAGTGGAACAGTTGGGGAGAATTGACTATGTCATTGCGGGCGCCGCCGGCAACTTTATCTGCGACTTTAACCACTTGTCGTCCAACGCCTTCAAGTCGGTGGTGTCGATCGACTTGTTGGGGTCGTTCAACACCGTCAAGGCGTGCTTCAGCCAGTTGCGCAAGAACAAGGGTGCCATTCTCTTTGTGTCGGCCACCTTGCACTACAACGGGGTTCCCTTCCAGAGTCACGTCGGCGCCGCCAAGGCTGGGGTCGATGCATTGTCGAATGCGTTGGCAGTGGAGTTGGGTCCCGTGGGCATCCGCTCCAACTGTATTGCCCCCGGAATGATTGGGGGCACCGAGGGGATGGCCAGGCTCAAGCCTCCTTCCGAAACCCCTCTTGAGCACAAGGTGCCATTGCAGCGCCAGGGAACCACCCAGGACATTGCTGATGCCACTGTGTACTTGTTTTCGCCTGCTGCTGCGTATGTGACCGGGACGGTGCAGATTGTCGACGGGGGATTGTGGCACATGGGCAACATGCTCATGGGCGAGCTTTATCCCGGTGTGATCCGTAGTCAGACTGAGGATGAGAACTCCAAGTTGTAGGGTGTATAGGTGATGTAATTTATGGACATGTTGATGAAGCGCTGTGGTGTAGATGTTACTGTTGTCATGCTGTTTGTCAAGCCGTCTGCCATGCTGTTTGTCAAGCCGTCTGCCATGCTATTTGTCGAGCCGTCTGCCTTGCTGTTTGTCAAGCCGTCTGCCATGCTGTTTGTCGAGCCGTCTGCCATGCTGTTCGTCAAGCCGTCTGCCATGCTGTTTGTCAAGCATTATCAATAGATATCACATTGACGTCAACCGCTAATAACCATGTGCCAACTGCGCCATGTTGTCGACGCGCATCACAGCTCTCTCGATTCTCTACAATTCCATTGCATTACACCAACATCTTACACACGTTAGCAATCTCTACACCAGCCTGATCTCTACACTATCTTTATCACTACGTCACCTTTAACTCTACACCAACTTATCTACGCCAACGCCTCCATCAGATCCTCATCGCCATCCATCATCTGCAACGACCATCTGGCGGTGCGGCCCCCTTCCTCACCGGCACACCCCTTTTTTTCGACGTGTGCCACCCATTGCCGGCCCTGGCTCCTTCACAAACCCCAATCGGCAGTTGGTGATGGTGTTTTTCTCTTGGCTATGCGCGCTTCTTCACTTGCATTTCCCAATTTGTAGTTCCATTGTTTTCTGTTTCACTTTCGCCAATGCGTAGTCCCCACTCTTGGTCTCTACTGTTCGTCTGCGGTTCTTTCTTCCGCTCTTCTTCCGCTCTTCTTCCGCTCTTCTTCCGCTCTTCTTCCGCTCTTCTTC
The DNA here is from genome assembly GCA_002245345.1 of Scheffersomyces stambukii. NCBI lineage: Eukaryota > Fungi > Ascomycota > Pichiomycetes > Serinales > Debaryomycetaceae > Scheffersomyces > Scheffersomyces stambukii. The sequence continues at coordinate 32,506 of NBZC01000065.1, forward strand.
GGACCTTTCTTCCGCAGCTCCTTCTTTGCAGAACCTTGGCAGAACCTCGCACACTGTTCTGGGCCAGCGCTTCGCACTAATCCATTCTTCGATCCGCCACTTGACCCTTCATTCTCGACCCCTTTTCCCCTTTTCCGCCCCAACCCTCTTGCTCCAATGTTCCCTGGTTCTGGCCACAACACCTACAACGGCTACCAGCCCCCACAGGGTCCCCCACCCCAGCAGGGCTACTACCAGCCTCCGCCAGGCCCTCCCCCACAACAGGGCTACTACCAGCCCCCACAGGGTCCCCCACCCCAACAAGGGTACTACCAACCCCCACAGGGCGCCCCGCCGCAGCAGTACTCGCGCCCCGCCGCCGCCCCCGCAGAGGGCCAGTACCAGCGGCCCCCCTCGGTGCCCCAGAGCTTTGGCCAAAACACAAACTACACCTTCCAGTACTCCGACTGTACGGGGCGCAAGAAGGCGTTGTTGGTGGGCATCAACTACTTTGGCTCCAAGAACGAATTGCGCGGATGCGTCAATGACGTCAAGAACATGAGCACGTTCTTGGTGGAGCGGTGGGGCTACAAGTGGGACGACATGGTGATCCTCACCGACGACCAGCGCGAGATGGGACGCATCCCCACCCGGGCCAACATCATCCGCGCCATGCAGTGGCTCGTCAAGGACGCGCATCCCAACGACTCGTTGGTGTTCCACTACTCGGGCCACGGCGGTGTCACCAAGGACTTGGACGGCGACGAGGAGAGCGGCTACGACGACGTCATCTACCCCGTGGACTTTGAGCAGGCGGGCGACTTGGTGGACGACGTGATGCACGACATCATGGTGAGACCGTTGCCGCAGGGGTGCCGGTTGACGGCGTTGTACGACTCGTGCCACTCGGGCACCGCCTTGGACTTGCCCTACGTGTACTCGACCAAGGGGGTGGTGAAGGAGCCCAACTTGTGGAAGGACGCCGGAACCGGCGCCTTGAGCGCGTTCATGCAGTACGAGACCGGCAACATTGGCGGCGCCATCTCCTCCATCTCCTCCATCGTCAAGAAGGTGGCGTCGCTGCAGAACACCGACACCGACCGCGTGCGGCAAATGAAGGCGTCCCCCGCCGACATCATCTCCATCTCGGGGTGCAAGGACGACCAGACGTCGGCCGACGCCAGCGAGAACGGCCGGGCCACGGGGGCGATGTCGTGGTCCTTCATCAAGGTGCTCTCGGAGTACCCCAACCAGTCGTACTTGTCGTTGTTGAACAACATGCGGACGTTGTTGAGCCAAAAATACTCCCAGAAGCCCCAGTTGAGTTGCTCCCACCCCCAGGACATGAACATCCAGTTCATCATGTGAGTCTTACCAATACACACCTAGCTTGTTGCTCTGTTACTAGTACTTACCCCCCACCATCTGTAGGAGAAATGTCGCGGCCATGTCGCAGTGTCTGCCGAAAAATCACTGTCTGTATCGGTGTCCGCCGGCGTGTCGGCGTGTCTGCATCGTATTATCGTCCCCAGGTACAGCCCGCACCAAAAAATAATGTTGTGGTAAATAAATGGATTTGCCCAGTGACAAAAATAACTTGGATCGTGAAGCCATAAAAAATAAAAACGACAAAAAATACCAAAATGTCTGTCTGAAACACATTCCCAAGGTCCCCCAGCCCCACCACCTCCTGTGATCGACTTCCACCCCTGCCATCTCATCAGGCACACTTGCGACAGACTAATTCACGCACATGGCCGACAATTTTGGCAGACACAAGTCGGCGCGATGGGTCAAGTCCGTGCCCAACTACGGCCAATGGGGTGATGGAGACGGCTACGACTACGACGACGCCTACGGCGACCACTACCACCACGACGACAACGGCGACCCCAATGGCGACAACGGCAACCACGATGCCAACTACCACCACGACGGCGACAGCCACTACCACCCCGAAGCCAACTACATCGACCACGACAACGCCAGCCGCCCCGCGGTGGTGCCAGAAACCTTTGACTTGCCAGCAACCCCTGCGGCCCCCGATGCGCCCCACGGCCCCCCGGTGGCTTCCTTTGCATCCGCCAATACCCGGTCCGGCTCCAGCACCGACAATTCCAGCTTTGTCAGCGCCGACCCCCAGGGGAACAACTTGGTGTTGTCCATTGACCGCTTGAAGCAGAACAGCCTCGACTCCGACAGCAGCGACGACGACGACGACGACGACGACGTCCCCGACGTGGTCGAGGACTCGTTCTTGAGCCACGGCGACGGCGACGGCGGCGACGAGGCCCCGGGCGACGATGCCAGCGGCGAAAGCCCCGCCAATCACGCCCCCACCAACGACAGCCTGTCGTTCCACTTTGAGTCCCCCGCCACCATCGCCAACGTCCCCGCCACGTTGCCCGCCATCGCCACCAACAGCGCCGTCGAGGGCCCCCGTGCCGGCCCGCATCCCGACGACCTCCTCCCCCCAACGCCAACCTACAACTACCCCGAGCCCAGCCACCAGCTGCCGGACACCCCGTTGTCGGAACGGAGCTTTCTCTCCGACAGTTCCATCCAGCGCGAGCCCACCGAGTTGTCCATCAAGGAGCACACCATTCTTGAGAATGTGCACGAGGAAAAGTCCCCCAGCTCCACCAGCCGGTCGACCCTGGGTGGCCAGGAACAGCCTTTGCATATCAACCACAGCCGCGACCCGCTGCACCCGGAGCCCTTGGACCCGTTGGTGCTCTCCATCGACAGGAAGTACGACAGCAGTGACGACGACGACGACTGGGGCTACAACAGCCAGCACAGTAGCAACGACGATTTGCCCGTCGAGACCAGCGAGGCCCAGGCCATCTCCTTCACCAGATCCCCGCAACCGGCCCGCGAATCGCCCCAGCCGGCCCAGGAATCGCCGCATCCACCCCTGGCCGCTACCCCCGACGAGTTGGACTCGTTGCTCCAGGACTTGCACAACGCCTCCGTGGGGACCGGCTCCGGTCCCCGCCCGCAATTGCCCGAGGTTGACAACGACGTGTCGTTGCCCGACTTTGAGAACACCTCCTTTGGCGACTATGCCGACTACATCGACTATGGCGACTTGCCGTTGCCCTCGCCCATCGAGCCCCTCTCCATCTCCCAGCAGAAGAAGGCCCACGACGAGTTTGTGTCCGGGTTGACGAGCCGTCCCCGCTCCATCCGCAAGCCCCCTGCCCGCAACGAGTTGGTGTCGGTGGACTACTCCAACATTGCCGACGCCGTCAGCGACTACATTAGCGACGACGACGCTAAGTTGCACACCGTCGACGAGGGTGAAGAGCACGACCAGCACGCCGTCTTGTCGCCTAAGCCCGACGCAGACTCCGCCTTTTTGTCGAGCAAGACCCCCGACTTGCACCCCGTAAGTTCGTCAGGGTCGTTGTCCACGGGAAGACTCACGATGGAGACCCACTCGCACCGGCCTTCGATGGAGACCAACAGCCAGCGGCCCAGCATGGACACGACGCTGCCGGAGGTCCCCAGCGCCGAGGACGCTACTACCAACGAGGTAGCGCGGGCCCCCTCTACCATTAGCACTGATACCTTCAACTTGGGGGCATGGAAACCCAACGCCGACCAGTTCCGCAACCAGTTCATCAGCGACAACGACGCGGAGTCCACTGCCAACTACAAGCTCGACCAGGACGCCAACTACAGCAAGTTTTCCGGGCCTGGCGACGACACTGCCTCGATGTCGACGTCGAACTCAATTCCGGAAACCATCGATGTGGCCCTTCCCAGCATCAGTGAGGACCCCGACGACGTCAATGACGTTGAGGAGTACTCGGGAAAGCAGGAACCCCGTTCTGAAAGCCGTGACGTCGACACCCTGTCCATAGGCCCCACGGTGTTAACCACGGAGACCAACGACTCTGTGTTGAAGGACCATGTGCCCAAGCCCATGTTCAAGGAGGAGCGGTTCACCCCGGGGGCATCACGGGAGAGCTTGCCGCAAAAGTATACCAGCTTGTTGGCGGGCGGATCTGAAGGTCCCAACGACAGCGACCAGAGGAGGGCCTCCGACAGCTCAGTGTCGACGGCCAAGGCCGACCGCCGCATCGCCACCGCATCGACCGCTTCCAGCGACGCCACCACCTTGGTCACCAACAAGGCCACTACCCCGGAGAAGTATCCCGTTTCTGACTGGAAGAGTATCGTCACAATCTCGCAGCCAGTGGACCGTATTGCTGCCTTCAAGCAGGCGCTTCATCGAGAGAGAAACTACGACACAGGGCTCCTGCGGTGGTTGGATGCCACCTTGAAGCTGTCGCCCCAGATCCAGCCCAGCATGCATATTGGACGTATCGCGTCCCAAGCGTACCAGAACGCCCCTCACTGCAACATCCGGCGACACGGATCGTTGAGGAGCAAGGTGTCTATAGTCAAGGACAAGGTTGAAGGTACAGGGCTTCAAGCATCAAGCTTGGGCAAGAAGTTCTTTAGTAGAGGACGAAAGTTTATGAAATCTGCTTCCGGGGAAACCAAGTGATGGTTGGATCGGGTTTCACAGAGGGGCAGTCAGACACGGGGTTATATGCTTTATTTATGTGAGGAAGTATGCAGACATGAAATAATCAGACACGAATATCAGTACGGTTGTGGGTCAGAGTGTAGTCAGGAGTGATTGTATGAAGAGTACAGACGGTGTGGTTGGATAGACTTTTTAGGGGATACAAAGTGTCTGATAATATCTATTCAGACAGAAAGATATCGGACACTACATGTCACGTAGAAGACACTTTTAAGCAGATGTCAAGGTAACGGGTCCAGGTTACGAAGTCAGCAGAACCTGGGTGACCAGGTGACAGACACGATATAATCAGACAGAAAGTGGTCTGACAAAATAACTAGATACAAATTAAGCAGGCTGAAGTAGCCAGACACGGAATACCTCTGTCAATTGTCATTATGAAACAATAGAGAGGGTGTAAAAGATGCGACATAAAGAGAGTCAAGGATAGGAAGTAATCGTTTACGAGTAATGAGGCTTGAATAACTAAGATTATCAGTCATATTATCAGATACCGAGCAATCAGGTTCTATCTAGTCAGATAATGTGCAACTAGACGATGTAGACGCTATTATCAGATATGAGATGTTTAGCCAGAGACTGAGAATCAGACATTGAGTATCAGACACTTAGCAATCAGAGACTGGGTTCAGACACTGGGTTCAGACACATCCAACCCCCACTTCAACGCAGACATTTTTTTGCAGCAATGTCACATGCAGGAGCCATGCCGGCAAAATCCAAAACCATCAGACAATTTACCCCAACCATACCCCACCTTCAAATGCCCGGCCCCCAGACATGCTGGTCACTCACAAGTTGCTCCTCCCGGTGGTGGCACTAGTGGCAAAATACACCCCGGCCTTCGTGTGGGCTATCCTTGACTTTGTCGCCGACATCTGCTTCTTTTGGGTGCGCAACTTGTACCGCATGTACCACCGCCAGGACCCGTTGAAGGAACGGCTCAAGCAGGTCAAGAACGTCACCTCCTACGCCGAATGGAAGCGCACGGTGGCCGACATCGACAAGCTCACCCACATGGACCTCTGGCGGCAGAACTTTATCTCCAAACACTATGACTATGTGCTCATCGACGACCGCACCAAGGGCCTCCGCCAGGCCCGCGACAGCAACGACGCCCAGTTGATGATGTCGTTGTTGCGAGCGGGGTTGATCCGCAACTTTGGCGGTATCGCCCACAAGCGGTTGTACTTGAAGTCGTACTTGGGCACCAAGCACAAGATCGAAGACTATATCGGCGAGGTGTTGGAGTGTTTGCATTACCTCAGCCACACTATCACCGCCGGGCCGGCCCCGGGGGAGTATATTCTGAATTCAAACCAGTTGAAGCTCGACTTCTTCCACGATGCTCGCCAGTCGTTCGGGTCCACGGCGTTGTTGCTTCAAGGAGGGTCTCTCTTTGGCTTGTGCCACTTGGGGGTTGTCAAGGGGTTGTACTTCAAGGGGTTGCTCCCCCGCATCATTGGCGGCAGTGCAGTGGGTGCCGCCGTGGCCTCGCTCGTGTGCACGTTGCCAGACCCCCGGTTGGTGCCGGTGTTGGTGGCCATCCACCACGAGATGAAGAACATCGACCTTCTCAACCACGACGTTGACGAGCGCTACGGCAATGTCGTCGACAACGTGGTCAAAAAGGGCTATTCCCAGGACATCTTGATCTTCCTCAAGTACGTTCGAGACACCATCGGCGATACCACCTTTGAGGAGGCGTACTTGCGCACGGGACGGGTGCTCAACATCGTGGTGCATCCCACGTCGGCAGCAGTGCCGTCGTTGTTGAACTATATCACCGCCCCCAACGTCATAGTGTGGACCGCCATCTATGCCTCCATCGGCACGGGGGTGTTGTCCGACCACGTGCAGTTGTACGTCAAGGACTTCAACAACGACATCGTCGTCAAGGACCCTGGAGTCGACGTGCAGTTCTTGAAGCCCCAAGACGTCACCTACCACCACCAGTATTTCCGGTCCTCCAGCACCGACTCCCATTCCTTGTTCTTCCAGACCAAGGAGAACTCCCCCTACACCCGGCTCACCGAGTTGTTCAATGTCAACCACTTTGTCATCAGCTTGGCCCGCCCCTACCTTGCCCCGCTCATCAGCAACGACTTGCACCACTACCACCAGTATGGACAAGTGCGTATCAAGTCCGGTTCGGGGTCCCCTGGCGGCGAAGGCCCCAGTCTCGACGTCTCCGACACCCACCTCCACGACACAGGACACAACATTGTCAAGCACATCAAGAACTTGGTGGCGATCGAGATTCAGCACCGGTTGATGGTAATGAACAAGTTGGGGCTCCTTGCCGACGTTATGAAGCGATTCTTCATCGACGAGAAGCCCAGCGCCCTCCAGGCCCTGGCGTCGATGCGCGAGATCACCATTGTCCCGGAGTTGCGGTATCTTGTGCGTGACTTTGGCCGTGTGTTTGACGTGCACAAGACCATGGAAAACATCCCCTACTGGGTGTTGGTGGGTGAGCGTTCGGTGTGGCCATTATTCCCGTTGTTGTGGAGCCGGTGTGCCATTGAATTTGCTTTGGACGACTTGTATAGTGCCCATCGAAAGAGAGGCTAATGGGACGGAGCAACCGGTTGCACTCCGCGTTATAGCATTAGCCGTGGTTGATTGCATGTTCTTGGTTCTCGAACCCTGCGATGATGGAATGTTGGGTCCGCGATGTTAGACGATCGACTTTTGAATAGAAGAGCCTGGTCTGGTGTTTGGAATCACACATCACCTTGGGTTTATTGTTCAATGTCGTATGGTGTGGGCATTGGATTCGTGCAACAGTTTGTATTATATCGGGTGTCTAGATAGAACAGTAATTCATAGACAATTTGCATGTCAGGTGGTATATCTGCTGGTATGGACAAATTTTACTATATTCTCCCTATATGGCTTCTAATTGAATAGAACCCGCCTTGATAGCCTTTGGATGTATATCGAAAGTTGATACTGGATGAACAATCAGTCTATTTGTATAAACCATTCTCTATTATAAAACCATTGCCTTGCACGGTGAATTTGTATCACCTGTACGTACCACCTATTGGACCTATCCCGTCACTAATTCCTTTGGTTCTTGGACTAGGCTTGCATTTGCTGCTACTTCAACTCATATCTCCTTTGCTGTTCTCAAATCAGCATCTAGACTTGCTAGAAGAATCATAACCTGATTCCCACCATCCTCTAAGGAATCTTGATTACCCTCCAAATACCTACCATTCTCACCTATAGAAAAGCTTCACATTCGAATCCTTGGTCACATTATAAATGTACTCCCTCTCGCTTACTCTGAGTCCATTGGTAAACGGAACCGACCCTCGCGTCACCGTCAAGCTGCCTGTAATATCATTGGCCCTGCCAGTGAACAAAGGAGCTAGGCTGACGTTTAAATGGGACCGATGGAGAAGCTTGACCATAAAGTCCGTCACCCTAAACACCGGGTCTAGGGGCTCAGAAACGTCGCCATCAACAAACTGTGGATGATCCCTCGTGGCGATGACAAAGAGCTGCTTGCACACGCGGCTGACCTTGGCCACATTGGCCAACAAGTCGCCGCTGGAGATGTCCGTGCCCCATAACAACACTTCGGGGGCCTCTATAAACACGACATTATTGCCATTCGCGGGGATTTTGGCCACCAACTCGTCAAATATGCTGTCCACGTGCTTCTTGGCCCCAGTAACACTGGGAATGCGGTCTAGAAACAAGTTGGTGAAGCCATCCACGTAGGAGAAATCGGAATTTGTGGCCAAGTCCAAACCGTTCTTGCGGCACCCCTTGTTGTATGCATCCTGGGGGTAGATAAATGACAACACCGTCACGTGGCTGCGTCCGGTTACCGGTTTCAAGTCGTGGTTGATCAAGGCAGCCGTCCCGGTGAGGGCATTTTCAATGAGGGAGTTGACCAACCACGATGGAGACGTCCCTGTCACGTACGAAACGACACAAATATGGCTGTTCTCGCCTCCAGTGACGTCATTGGAGATGAGAGAGTTGTCAGAGAAGAATATGAGGTCCTGGGGGACGGAGGCCATGGCGATGAGGAGGAAGAGGTGGTTGTGATTTTGTGGTCAAGTTGCAAAAAACTTGCGACATAAATGGCCCCAGAAAACGCGACACGACACAGGATGCGACAAGAGGAGCAGACGGTGAAGACGGGGGAAAACGATGCGACAGGAGGAGCAAACGGTGAAAACGGAGAGAAACGGATGCGATGCTTACGTGCAGATTAAACTGTAGACTTTGCAAGTGTGACTCAAAAAGGAAAGACCCATTACTGGTATCCATCTGCTGTAGCAGTCTATGTCATGCTCTAAGTATGCTCTAGTAGCAAAAAAATGCGCAAGCCCGGAATCGAACCGGGGGCCCAACGATGGCAACGTTGGATTTTACCACTAAACCACTTGCGCAGAAGAAGTACTCCGAGACGGGGAATTGAACCCCGGTCTACCATGCGACAAACGGTAATTCTAGCCACTAAACTATCTCGGACTTTTGTTGCAGGATAAATATTGTGCATTTATAAAGCAGCTCTGTGAACCCTAGATCTCCATATTAAAAAAGTGCATGTATAATCATTCTATCTAGAGGAGTAGTTCATTTGGTACTTCAGTCTATTTGGTGCCGTTTGGTGTCTTAGTTCAGTTATCTCCTGAGATTTCTACCTGTATATTGTGGTTCCGTTTTTGGTGTTACTTTTGCCAAATTGTAGCAAATAACTTCGTTATTCACACATGTTGCAACAAGTTATCCTTTCATCGCACTAATGTCATACTAAGGATACCGAACGCTGAACACTACATATTCAATCCAAGAATTACGTCTAACATTATAACCAATCTATCGATACCTATCTACCGATACTTAACCTACCTATACCCTCTATAACCAGCATTATGGTCACCAAACGGCGACTCGTCATCGTAAGAACTCGTCGACTTGCCAAACGAATCAAACACCGGCTCGTAGCCACTGTTGTTACTCTTGCCGTTGTAGTTGGCGGCAGGGGCCGTTTCGTTGGCAAAGTACGCTTGTTGCGGCGCCTGGTACTGTGGAGGTGAAAGTGGGGGCTGGGGCTGGTAGGCGTACCGCTGCTGGGTGTGGGGAGGGTACATGTTGGGGTTGACGTACTGCTGTTCCGGCTTCTCCACATAGGTCTTGGAGTTGGCCCGTCTACAGCAGCAGCAGCACAAGGCATCTATGCAGGTGGCCCCCATCACCAAGCACTGGAAGATGGTGGTGATCACCCAGATGACAAACAAGCACGCGAGCACGATCCCGACTATGGCGATGACCTTGCACGCGGTGTTGTCCATGCAGGTGTCCCAGCTTCTGAAGGCATGGGCAGTGTTCAGTGCTCCAGAGAAAATGTCGCGCTTGGTGGTTTCGAATAGGAACATGGGCGCAGGGGTGGAGGGGAGGGGGGATGTTTGCAATCGAATGGATCAAGGGTCGAAAAGGGTGGAAAAGGGTCGAATCCGCCAAACACTTTCAACTGGGGGTCAATTGGTTGTACTTTATAAGTGATGATGTAGCTAAAAATACATCAGACACAAATAGGAGGGGACAATGCAAAAAAGGGCGAAGTAAACAGGAAGGTGATCAGAATGTCGCGCCCAAAAAATAATATTTTGGTTCTCGCGTGTTACGTCATAGACTGGCGAGGCCCCGTACCCGGCATGGATCGACGGCGACATTGTCGTGAGGACATGGTCGTGGACGTAAGTGGTACGACACCGGCCGCCCAGTGCTGCTCCATTTGTCAGACACACGTTCGCCCACGTCCACCGCATCTTGCTGACCCGGGGCGTCCGTGTGGTACCAACCATGTCTGAAGTCGGCAGTGTCGATTCGGGCGTGCGCAGGGGCTTTATGGCAAGCTTTCACGGTCACATGACGCATCCAGTCCCAGCAGGGGATGATCACGGCTGTACCTCGCACGCCTTTTCAGCCAGACACATGTCCGGCAACGGGAATAGATAGCCACACCTCCACGTGATTCCCAGACACACCCTCATGGCACCGGCGAAAAACATTTTTGACGAAAACGGGCGGTTGGTGTAGTGGTTAACATATCTGCCTTCCAAGCAGGTGTCACGGGTTCGATTCCCGTACCGCTCATTTTTTTGCACCTACTCCGTCGACCATCGCCATCGCCAAATCACCACCGTTTTCGCCCCCACCACCGTGTGGCCCTATGTTTCATGTTTAGGACCTTCTGGCCCACCCTCCGCCCCTCCTACATCCCGCCGTCCGTGCTTTTCTGCGCCATGAAACGCACCGTCTCCTCCACCATCCGATTGACCGACACGGAGGCCGCCATCCGCGAGCTCTTGGTCGACTACTGCAACTACTACAACACCGGTGACAACGTGACTCTGCCGTTGCTGCTCCGCATCACCGGCGGATGGGTCCGCGACAAGCTTTTGGGCCACGATAGCCACGACATCGACATTGCTGTCGACCACTTGTCGGGCGAGGACTTTGCCACTGGCTTGCACGCCTACATCCATCGCTACCACCCGGGCACCGCCGTGCACTCCATCCACACCATCCGCCTGAACCCGGATAAGTCCAAGCACCTTGAGACCTGCACCACCAAGTTGTTTGGCATGGACGTGGACTTTGTCAACCTCCGGTCCGAAACCTACAGCCACGACTCGCGGGTGCCTGCCATCGAGTTTGGCACCCCCGAGGAGGACGCGTTGCGGCGTGATGCCACCTTGAACGCGTTGTTCTACAACTTGAACCACAACTGCATCGAGGACTTCACGGGGCGCGGGTTGCAGGACCTTGGCGACGGGGTGTTGCGCACGCCGTTGCCGCCGCTCCAGACATTCTTGGACGACCCCTTGCGCATACTCCGCTTGATTCGGTTTGCGTGCCGGTTCGACTTTGTTGTGGAGCCGGCCACGTTGGCGGCCATGTCCAACTCCGCCAGCTTGGCGGCGTTGCAGACCAAGATTTCCAAGGAACGCATCGAGACCGAGCTCCGCAAGGCCTTCACCAGCGACAACCCCGCGTACGGGTTGCAGTTGCTCAACTACTGCCAGCTTTCGCCTCGGTTGTTTGTGCCGGCAGAAATGCATGGCGAGGAGAAGGAGGTTGCCGCCATGATCCCCCACCAAATCGCGGTGGCCACCGCACTATACTCCCATTTCGTGGCCCTGGTGGCTGCCGGAGCCCACATCGGCCCGGTTTTTGCCCGCATCGCCGGCGATGCCGACCTCGTCAATGTGTTTTGGCTAGCGGTAATCTTCCGGGCCTACGCCGACCCCGTCGAGGTGGCCCTGGTGATGAAGCAGGTGTTGAAGACGAAAAAGACCGACATAGTGCGGGTGTCCAAGGTGGTTTCCACCGACCACGACGTGGTGTCGCGGTTTTTGGCGGGGTCTCTGGTGTCGCGGTTGCAGTTGGGGATGTACCTTCGCCAGTTTCCGGGGTTCATTCCATTGGCGTTGGTGGTGACGTGCATGTACGACTGCATTGATGCTGTCGACAAGGTGGCACTGGTGCCCGCCGACCTCCCCGAGCCCCATCCCCACAACAATGGCCAGTTGTTGGGGGACGCCGATGTGGGCCCCTTGGTGGCAGGCATTGTTGCCGGCTACGACGCCTTGTTTGCCCGCATTTCCAGCGACAAACTCGAGGATGTCGACACCATGAGGCCGTTGTTGGATGGCAAGACTTTGTCCAAGCGTTTGGGCATGAAACCCGGCCCCTGGATGAAGAGTGTTATGGACGACATCCTTGCATGGCAGTTGGACCATCCTGACGACGACAAAGAGCAGTGCTTTGCCTATGTGCAGTCGATATTGCCCAAGTACGTGTAAGAGGGGTGTGCTGCTGCATTCGAGATCACATTCGCCTGGCTCTCGCATCTCGTCGGTTGCGTCAACTTCCTTTCATATGGCCGACACAGAACAGCCGGCATTCACAAACGAATCGTGCATGTGTGCAGATGCAGAGCAATGTGTATAATAATAAACTTGTAGATATAGTAGTTCAATTTGCCCTTGGAAAGCATCAGCAAGTGCTTGCTGGTATACACGGCGCTACCATGTTAATAAATACCGTTTGCAACGAATATCAGGGTTGTTTGATAACGGATATTGGATTATGATGAATTGCGATATAATTGAACATCATCGTTAGGCCCATCTTTCCGCAAATCCCTGGTAGACTCTGCTATGGGTGCAAAATAAAAAAGCGTGCATATACCAACAAACTATTTGTGTTGCAACCTTCAAAACTATCAGTCTTCCTCACCAATCCATCCACAAGGAGACCATCACGTGGTTCAATCAGTAACAGCTTGCGATTGGTTATTGATGATGTGAGGTATGTTGTCCTTTGACTTGGGATCGATTCGGGCACGATAGATGCTCTTGTCGCAGTGGTCTAGACCATGACAACCCAATCGGGTACTTACACGTCCAATTAGGCAGCGCAGGGTGAATCCAGACCTCAGCCAAGGGGTCCATGCCATCCCCGTTCCCCTCTTCCTTCATCTTTGTCCTTCTTTCCCTTCCCAACTTCCTGCTCACCCTCCATTAGCCACCCTCCATCCTTCTCTTTGGCTGCCCCTTTCACGTGACCAATTACTCTATACACGTGACATATACACGACACAAAATTATCACGAACGTGACTCACACACGTGACAATGACCACCGTGAAAAATGTGAAAGGTTAGTCATATTCTCCACAACCACTCTTGCACCCATACACAGCCGACGTCAATGTCTGAGGTGGAAAGAGTTCCCATTTTGGGCAAGGACACCATCCATGTCGGGTACGGCATCCAGGACCACATTGTGGACCAGGTGATTACCCACTTGCCGTCGTCTACCTATGTGATCATCACTGATACCAACATGGCACGCACGGGGCCCTACGACAAGTTGCACGGCAACTTGCGCCTGGAATTGGCGGCACGGAGACCGCAGTCGCGGTTGCTCTCGTACCAGGTATCCCCAGGGGAGAACAACAAGAACCGGGCCACCAAGGCAGCGGTGGAAGACTATTTGTTGCAGCAAGGATGCACAAGAGACACCGTCATCTTGGCTGTTGGTGGTGGGGTCATTGGCGACATGATAGGGTTCGTGGCCGCCACCTTCATGCGCGGGGTACGTGTGGTACAGGTGCCCACCAGTTTGTTGGCAATGGTGGACTCGTCGGTGGGAGGAAAGACCGCCATCGACACCCCATTGGGCAAGAACTTCATTGGTGCCTTCCACCAGCCATCGTTCGTGTTTTGTGATGTGTCGTTCTTGGAGACGTTGCCAGTACGCCAGTTCATTAACGGAATGGCCGAGGTGATTAAAACAGCAGCTATCTGGAACGAGCCAGAGTTCTCGCGCTTGGAGCGGTTTGCATCCAAGTTCTTGGCGGTGGTGACGGTACCATCCCCAGACGTGGCCTCCATCAAGCAAGAGTTGGTGAAGACGGTGTTGGAATCAGTGAGGGTCAAGGCCACCGTGGTGTCGGCCGACGAGAAAGAGTCGGGGTTGCGTAACTTGCTCAACTTTGGACACACCATTGGCCACGCCATTGAGGCCGTATTGACGCCGGAAGCATTGCACGGTGAGTGTGTGAGTGTAGGTATGGTCAAAGAAGCAGAATTGGCTCGGTACCTCGGCATCTTGCAGCCCGTGGCAGTGGCACGGTTGTGCAAGTGTCTCGACGACTACGGATTGCCAGTGACAGTTGACGACCCCGGGTTTTTGGCCAAGATTGGGCCCAAGCGCCACCTCCTTGCCATTGACGTGTTGTTACAGAAGATGGCCATTGACAAGAAGAATGACGGTGCCAAGATCCGGGTGGTGTTGCTTGAGACCATCGGTCGCTGCTACCAGTTGAAGGCGCATGAGGCGTCACCACGAGACTTGACATTTGTGCTCACCGACGAGGCAGTAGTGCACCCATTCAAGCCTGAAGAGACCCCCTCTGCCAACACAGTGATCCCCCCCGGGTCCAAGTCGATCTCTAACCGTGCCCTCATCTTGGCGGCATTAGCCCAGGGCACAGTACGTATCAAGAACTTGTTGCACTCCGATGACACTCGCCACATGTTGGAGGCGGTAGCAGCGTTACAGGGGGCAGAGATTTTCTCCGAAGATAACGGTGCCACTTTAGTGGTGAAGGGCAACGGCGGCCGTTTGGTCGCCCCCGCCCAACAGTTGTACCTTGGCAATGCGGGCACGGCATCACGGTTCTTAACCACGGTGGCAGCGTTAGCCGCTCCTGGACCCGATTCCGACGCTGTGGTATTGACAGGTAATGCCCGCATGCAAGAGCGCCCCATCGGCCCCTTGGTGCAGGCTCTTGTCGCCAACGGCTCCGCCATCGACTACCTCAACAAGCCCGGGTCGTTGCCCTTGCGCATCGCAGCTGACCGCGGGTTGCGTGGTGGCCGTATCGAGTTGGCGGCAACCATATCCTCCCAGTATGTGTCGTCGATTTTGATGTGCGCTCCCTATGCCAGCGAGCCCGTGACACTTGCTTTGGTGGGCGGTAAACCTATTTCCCAGTTGTACATTGACATGACATGTGCGATGATGCGGTCATTTGGGGTGGAGGTGACCCGGTCGCTGTCGGAACCTCATACTTACCACATCCCCCGGGGCACCTACACAAGTCCCGGAGAGTATGTGGTGGAGTCGGACGCCTCCTCAGCCACCTATCCATTGGCATTTGCTGCTGTTACAGGAACCGCCGTTACCGTGCCTAACATTGGATCATCGTCGTTGCAGGGTGACGCCCGGTTTGCGGTAGAGGTGTTACGGCCTATGGGGTGTACGGTGGAACAGACCCCGTTCTCAACCACAGTCACGGGGCCACCCGTGGGAACGCTCAAACCCTTGCCTCATGTGGATATGGAGCCAATGACGGATGCGTTCTTGACTGCATCGGTCGTTGCAGCAGTGGCCCATGATGGTGCCCAAACCACTGCCATCACTGGCATTGCCAACCAGCGGGTCAAAGAATGCAACCGTATCGCCGCCATGGTGACGGAGTTGGCCAAGTTTGGCGTGGAGGCCAAAGAGTTGCCCGACGGCATCGAGATCTACGGGGTGCCTGTATCGAAGTTGCGTACTCCTGCAGGCCGTGGTGTGTGTTCGTATGACGACCACCGTGTTGCTATGTCGTTCTCATTGTTAGCAGGGTTGTGCCGTGACCCCGTACTTATCCAGGAGCGGGCCACTGTGGGAAAGACATGGCCAGGATGGTGGGACGTGTTACACACCAAGTTCAACGTCACAATCGACGGCCACGAAGTGGCGCCAGCATACCAGCAACCAGCCCCTGGGAATGGCGACAGAAGCATCGTTGTCATTGGCATGCGTGCTGCCGGCAAGTCTACATTGTCTCGGTGGATGGCTTCATTCTTAGGGTTCAAGTTGCTCGACTTGGATGAGGAGTTGGAACACAAGCTCGGAGTTGGCATCAAGGACTTGATCAGGGACAAAGGGTGGGACCATTTCCGTCAACAGGAGGCCGAGCTCGCCAGTGAGTATCTTGATAAGTACTCGCACGGTCACGTGTTATCAACGGGAGGCGGTATTGTCGAAGGTGAGGAGTCACGCAACCGTTTGCAGAAATACGTCAACGATGGTGGTATTGTTTTACACTTACACCGCGACTTGGATGAGACAGTGTCGTTCTTGTCAGCCGACACCACTCGGCCGGCATACGTGAGCGAGATCAAGGACGTCTGGCGCAAAAGAGAGAAATGGTACCACGAGTGCTCCAATTATCACTTTTACTCGAGCCACTGCGGCAACGAGGTTGAGTTCAGCCACTTGAGGAAATCGTTCATTCGCTACATCAAGACCATCACTGGAACTGAGGTGGCTGCCATTCCCGAGGGAAGATCGTCATTTGTAACCTTGACCTTCCCCGACATCAACGACGTGGTTGCCGACTTGGATGACATCACCGCCAGCACTTACGCTGTAGAGTTGCGGGTGGACTTGTTGAAGCAGGCTACTCCAGAGTTTGTGGCTGAGCAGACTGCGGTTTTGCGTAAGGCCATTGACTTGCCCATTGTCTATACCGTGAGAACCAAGTCGCAGGGAGGGAACTTCCCCGATGATGAACCCGAACGCTTGCGCCTGTTGTTGTTACTCGGGATCAAGTTGGGAGTTGCTTTCTTGGATGTGCAGTTGACATACCCCAACGACATCATTGACGAGGTATTGGCTCATCGCGGATTCACTCGCATCATTGCCTCGCACCACGACTTTACCGGCGACTTGAAATGGTCAAATGTCGAATGGAAGAATAAGTACAACCAGGCGGTGACGTTGAATGCCGATGTTGTCAAGTTGGTGGGAACCGCCACCACCTTGCAGGACAACTTGGATTTGGAAACGTTTAGGAGCGAAAACAAGTTAAGGCCATTGATTGCCATTAACATGGGAGAAGCAGGGAAGTTGTCGCGGGTGTTGAACCCCACTTTGACCCCAGTCACCCATGAGTTGATCGCAAACAAACCCCAGGGTACGGGCCAGTTGTCAACCAGACAGATTAACAAGGCGTTGGCCGACATTGGTGGCTTGAAACCCAAGAAGTTTTGGGTGATTGGCTCCCCTATTCAACATTCTCGCTCGCCAAACTTGCACAATGCAGGCTACCAGCAATTGAACTTGCCATACACGTTTGACCGTTTTGAGGCCACCGACGTCGATGTGGTCCATGACAAGTTGCTTACCGATGTCCAGTTTGGTGGTTTGGCCATAACTATGCCATTGAAGTTGGATATTATGAAGTACGCTAACGAACTCTCTGATGCTGCCAACACCATTGGTGCCGTCAACACCTTGATTCCTCACCCATCTAAGCCAGGTCAATTTTTCGGCGACAACACCGACTGGGTAGGTATCACCAACTCGTTTGCTCGCGCAGGGGTACCTGAAGTAGAAAACTCCAACGTTCGTGGTTTGGTTGTTGGAGGAGGAGGCACTTCTCGTGCTGCCATCTACGCATTGAACCACATGGGATGCAAAAAGGTGTACTTGATCAATCGCACCTCCTCCAAGTTGCACGACATCAAAGACTCCTTCCCTAGCGACTACAACATCGAAGTGTTGGAAGACGACCAACAAGTGGCAGATGCCGATGCCATATCATTGGTGGTTTCCTGTGTACCAGGCGACAGGGAGTTAGATGACGGGTTGTTGAACAAACTCGAGGCACTCTTGTACAAGGGAAGCTCTGGCAATGGTGAGTTCACCCCAACCTTGTTGGAAGCCAGCTACAAACCACGGGTGACGCCAATCATGAAGATTGCCGAAGAAAAGTACCTGTGGCACGTGATCCCGGGGGTGGAGATGTTGGTGAACCAGGGCGACAGACAGTTTGAATTGCACACTGGCTTCACCGCGCCTTACCGGGCTATCCATGCTGCTGTAGTGGGAGACAATTGAAGGATGAATGTAAATATGTAAATGTATGGCGTAGATCATATGAGTGATATAGTGGACATGGAGAATGTAGAGAATTGGTTACAGCAGGTACGGGGTTAAGTAATTACTATCTTGTTGCGGATTAAGTCTGAACTATGACTGTACCGAACTTTTTGGTGAACCATTTGCCAATTAGAAGTTAATGAACTAATTGGCAATCTCTTTGAATTAATTAGCAAATTCACAGTTAATTAAACAACAATTAATTAACAAGTTAGTGGTAATCCAATTACAAATTAAGTGTTACCAAATTCGTAGTGGTAATTTGTTAATTAATTGGCAAGTTACTGTTGTTTGTTACTAAGTAACATTAATTACAAATTTATTGAATCCAATTAGTTGCAATTAATAGCATACTAGTTGCAAATTACAATTAATATAATTAACAATCCAATTGGCAAATACTATCCCAAACACCTTGCTTTGCCAGCAGGCGCAACCATGTGGAATGGACCCACAAACCAAGAGGACCCATATGCCACTTCCTACATGCAGGGTCACACGAGCGATGTGTCGCGACAATCGGCATTTGAC
Organism: Scheffersomyces stambukii; assembly: GCA_002245345.1. Taxonomy (NCBI): domain Eukaryota; kingdom Fungi; phylum Ascomycota; class Pichiomycetes; order Serinales; family Debaryomycetaceae; genus Scheffersomyces; species Scheffersomyces stambukii. The sequence goes on from NBZC01000065.1 coordinate 51,055, forward strand.
CTGCCAGGTTTTTCCGATGAGCTTCCAGAACAAAAGATACAAAAAAATAATGCAAAAGAAATAAAATATTCGGACTAGCCTCAGCTTCTCCGGCTGCCCACTCTGGGCCCCACCACAGAGCCATATTCCATTACATTCCCACCTTGATCCCACCCTCTCCACACCACCCAAGACCCACTGACCATCAACCTACCCCCCACGACCCTGGAGGCCGGCAGGCGCCAAACTCCGGAAGATACCCTCCTGCACATAACCTATCCGCTCCAGAAAATCCCGATATAGAAATGCTAAACAGGCCATTAATATTCCTACGAAATCAAGCGCCTCGGACTACCACGCCGATATTTCTCCTATTTCAGGGTCCTGAAACACACCCAGACCCCGTGCGATCGAGAACAACGTGCCCGCATCGCTATATATCCGTTTGTGTTTGCATATATCCGTCACGATGCGCCTTATCGTCACTGCTACCAAAACATGTCTCGTGCCCATCACACGACACTACGCCACTTCTTCCTTCTTCAGAAACGCCCGAACGTACTTCCTTGGGTTCAACAGCGTCGTGGATGAGCCGGTGGAGGAGACCAACCCGTACATGCAGTACCCGTTGGTGACGAAGGAGCAGATGAAGAAGATTGCTAACGACAAGTACAAGTTTGAGTTTGCTTACGCCTCGTTTGGCTACCACTCGCTGTCGTCAGTTCCCACGGTGAACTCGTTGAGCGACTTGACAGACCCCACCCTGTTGAACTCGTTGTTGCCCCGGCGCCGGCCCCAGGGGTCGCCTGCAGACACTTTGTCGATCCGGGCTGGCGATGACACCATGTTGGTGTCGCCCACAGTGTTGGCGGTGGCCGACGGCGTGAGCGGGTGGGAGAGCAAGGAGGAGCTGAGCTCGTCCGGCATCTGGTCGCGGTCGATGGTGGAAACCTTGAGTCGGTTGATGACGGAGTACAAGATCAGCCATGCGCCCCACCACTTGAACAAGCGCGATATCCACCAGATCTTGGACGACTCCTTCTTGCATACTTCGCATTTGATGGACCTCCAGGGTTTGGGAGGCTCCTCTACCTTAATTTTGGCCATGTTGAGCAGAGATTTGTTGCAGATGGTGAGCATCGGTGACTCCAAGTTGTATGTCATCCGCGACGGCGCCGTGGTCAAGACCAACGAGGAGCAGATGGTGTCTGAGTTATGCCCCCAGCAGATTGGTACCCAAACCGTGGGGCTGTTGCCATCGGAGGTGGCGTGGGTGGAGTCGTTTTCTCTCCAAGAGGGTGACATCATCGTCATGTGCTCCGACGGCATCTCTGACAACTTGTACGAGGAGGAGTTGGCCAACTACGTGCACCAGTTTCTCGACGTCAAGAATAATTCCTTGAAGGTGGCTGCCAACAAGTTGCTCATCAAGGCCAAGGAAGTTGCCTTTGACGACTATGCATACACTCCCTACAATGAAAAGGTAAATGCCTTACCTGAACGGTACGGCAATCGCCAGAGCCAAGGAGGAAAGGTGGACGACATGTCTGTATTGTTGGCCCGAGTGGTGATAAATAAGAAGAACAAGGAGCAGAGGACTCACAAGGACAAGAGTCTCGCATGATGGTGCGACCCAGGATATTCCTGTCGTCTCCATCCTCCTGCTTTGTTTTCGATTATCCACTGGAATAGCATCCATCGTGTCCACAAGTATTGGGTTAGCGTATAGAAGGTTAGGATTATATAGTTCAAAAAGTTATGGTTGGGTTAAATAGCATATTTACATGTATTAAAGGTATAACTTTATTTAAGCCTCTATTTGTACATCTTGAGTGGACAGTTAAAACCACCTCTCAAGTCATTATCGTTGTAAAATCACAATTATGTGAATATTAGGATGGATGGCAACGTCCCGCTTCAAACCGATGTAACTTCAGTGAAGTACTGTCTTAAGATCAATGCAAGCATTTCTGGAAGCTCATTGATGTCTCGCACAACAACGTAAAACTCAAACGGGAAGGTATCCAAGTACTTATCCACTTTCAAGGACATAGCTCCTGTGTTGGGATCTGCAACATAGCTCACTTGACTCATGTCCATGATCGATTCTTTGGAATTGATACCATCGATAATCACAAACACCGTCATGATCTTTTCCTCTCTCGCTTTGCGCACCATACGTAAGATGGTATCATGATCCTCACAGACACCGTCAGAAAGAATAATTTGCAATTGCCACAAATCGGCACTGGTACTGGAACGAGCATCCTCAAAGATCCTAAGCGACTGGCGACATAATTCCTTCATGTCGGTCTTTGTCTGCTGAAAGTCAAACCACTGGAAGATTCTGGAGCCAGTTTCTTGGTTATTAAACTGCTTATCAAATGGATGGACAACCTTGACATCTTCACCGAATCGCACAATTGACAACCCTCCACTTTCTAACTGCGTTAAAGCCTTTGATACCAAAGCTATACTGTGGAAGGCCAATTCAGTGGATTTACTCTCGCTCATGGATTTAGAATCATCAACAGCAATCATGATTTGGTACTGTCTCTTGGAAGGTTTGGTTCTACGAAGCCAAATTTTATCCTTTTTGAAATCAGAGGCAATGTATGGAATGATCCTCTTCATGTTCAACCTCTTTCCAGTCTTGTAGTCTCCTCTTAACTTAGTTGCTAACGTAGGTTCAAGAATCAACCGCAATTGCTCACAAAGTCCAGAAGCTAATTCCTGAGTGGCCAATTCACTATGTTTCCATAATTCTCTAGCCTTTTCTATAGTAATTGGTGCCTCATTATCTATGGTGCTAACAACTTCTGCGTCTAATTCCATAGCTTCTTCAACATCAGAGTCCTCGTCCTCATCAATCTCATGCTTGATTACAAACTCATCTTCTTTCACAGGTTTTCTTTCTCCAATGAATGCACTCTTTGACTTGCCTTCGAAAACAGCGTCGGGGTTCTCTTCACTTGCATCTGGCATATCTTCATCCTTCGTTTCCTCTGTGATATCAGGTTCTTCCTTAACGTCAATATCTTCATGCAATTCTTGGTCTTCATCATCATCGATCGCTTTATCTTCATCAATAGATTGAACTTGGTCTTTGTCGGCGGCACCGAGAGCCTGTGTATCAAACTCGGCATTCTCACCATCGACATGCTGGAATTCATCTGGCCGTTCCTTTGCTCCTTTGTCTTGTTCTTCATCTTTCTCAAGTTTAGCTTCATTAATTTCTTGTCTGCGACGATGGAATTCTTTTAATGAATCTCCCAATTGCTTCAAAGATTCGGCTACCTTTTCACGAGCTTCGTCTTGTATAGTTTCCTGTTCCATCGTTTGATCTTGTTGCTGCTGCTGATCTAGCGAGGCATTACCTGCAGCTCCAACATCATTGTTTTCTTCTGTTATCTGATTATCTGTCCCTTCACCCTTTTCACCAGTCTCCTGTTTGACTGCAGAATCCATATCTACGTCTTCGTTGTTTTCTTGCTGCGCACCATCCACTCCTTCTGCAGTTTGCTGTTCCTCTTCTGTTTGATCGTTTCCACCCTCTTCATTCTTATTCTCTTCCCCATGTAGGGATTCTTCATCCAAATCCATTGGTTCATCGTTTATTTCATCAGCTCCATTTGCTTCAGCGTCATTATTAGTATCCTCGTTTTTTTCATCTTGTTCGCTGTCTTGCTCAGCATCTTCCAACTCATCTTCATCACCAGTTTGATCATCATCATCGACTCCTTCTTCAGAATTGTCTTGTTCTGTTTCTTTTTCTTGGACACTCTTTTCTTCTTCTTGTTGAAAGTCTTCCATATTATCATCGAAATCTTCCTCCTCTTCTTTCTTATCCTCCTCATCCTCATCACCATCTAGATTCATATCTTCAGGTAAATCAAGAGTTTCAGTTTCTAAGACATAATCATCAAGCTGTTCATTTTCTTGGTTCTTGACTTCATCTTCTTGCTCACCAACATCTTTTTCATCACCCTCTTCATCATTTTCATTATTTTCTTCTTGATCATCATTCTTGGTATTTTCTCCATTTTCGTGTTCGTTTTGTTCTTCATTTTCATTAGCTTCCATTTCATCATCATTTTTGGAATTTTCCGGAAGTTTATCGGAATCCTTCTCTTTCTTGTCATCTTTGACTTCTTCATCCCACATCTTTTCATCAATTGCATTTGGATCAAGGTCGTCAATGTCATCCACTTCCTCATCTAATTCTTCTTCTTCGCCCTCTTCTTGATCGTTTTCATCATCTTGATCTGATGCTTCCTCCAAGTCGCCAGCCATATCACCTTCTATATCTACAGCATCATCATTTTCGTCTTCCTCACCTTCATCCTTGTCCTTTTTCTCATTATTTGGCTGCTGGGCATCCTCTGAAAGATCCTCGTCATCTCCAACGTCATTGGAATTATTTTGTGCACCTTCTCCATCACCCAATCCAGTACCATCATGCAAGTTCAGATCTTCCTTTGTTTCACTTGGCGGCTCTGGAGAACAGAATCCTTTAGTGGCCAATGAAAGTAGTGAAACAGACAAAATGTAAGTTGCATGGGATACATCACTGTAATTTGTTCTTGCTTTAGCAAATACATTCATGCACAAATTGAAGTAATGGCTGACAAGTGGAAAACTAATTGCAGCTAATGCTGATGTTACTCTTGATGTGTCATCATTATGTTCAATGGTTGATACTATTCTTAAACAAGATTGGATCTTTTGAAGAATCTGCGTCATACGCAACTGCTTGACATATTGAGATATTCTTTGCTGAGTCGATATGAACCAATTGTCATCTTCCATGCTAATCGGATCTCCTTGGCAATGAACCAATTTCTGGACCACAATCATGATGGACGATGTCAAGTCACGGAATGCTGATTCAATAGTCTCAATAGTATTCAATTCGGTTAACGATGTACAGGTTTGAACTTTACCAGCCAATATGCAACTTGTCAACCAATCTAAAATAACTTCTGCTATGAAACTTGCTTTCTCATTTGTTTGTTTCCATTTAGTTAAAGAAGAAACAATCTCTTTCTGGTGAAGAACAAAATCGTCTACCAACTTGATCGTTTCGTTGGATGTCACCTCTTGTTCTTCATTAAATAATTTTTCATTAAACTGTGCAGTCTTGGATTTTAATTGATAAAACACATCCGAAGTTGAAGACATGCCAAGTTTATTTATGGAATTGATTGACACAATCGCATAATCGTACAATCTTGGTAGCCACTTTATCATATTTTTGATGATTTCAATATTATAATTAGCAGAAGGAACATTACTAGCACGGCCCAAAACTTTATTCAATCCGTTTGCATTTGCCAAACTTTCCATTTTTCTGTATTGTACAGCAAGATCTTTAACGTGTATGCTTGCTTTCTTTATTGGATCACGGATAATAATCAAAGAATGGATCAAGTTCTCAATTGCTGCAAGACTCTTTTCAATATCAGGACGTGGAACATCATCTGCTGAATCGGCTACTGAAGCTCGGAGACGAGGTAACACATCTAATATCCTCAAAAAGTATCCATCACAACCTTGAGCTTCACCTCCTTCAAAACTAACAGAATTTGCCAAAATCAAATTTACCGAACTCTGGGTAGCCAAAATATCAGACCTAGAACTTGTTTTTAGACCTGATCTCCTCACTTCACGCAAAGTATCACTTAATAACTTTCGTTTTTGTGTTTTCAATGCAGCAACAATCTTCTTATTTTCTTCTGTATAAGTTTTCGGCGTCTCCTCTTTCAACCTTTCCATCTCGCCAACCAAATCCTTGGAAAACTCATAAATATTTGGTAACTCTTCTTTGGAAATTCTTTCGATATATATATCCATGTTTCTTTCGATAATTTCATAATTTTGTAATCTTTTCGGTCTAGAATTCCATGAAGGAATAGTCTTGCAAACATCCAATGTATTGTCATCTTGGACAAGGACCTTGGCTAAAGGTAATTCTTGCAATGAAATGACTGTTTTCACATCTGGGGATAATCCATTTTCAATTATTGATTGAACAGGTGTAGCCAACAATTCACGATACTTTCTCACTACCTTATAGAGATTATTATGTGAACGACGAGCACTTTGCTTCAATGCATCAACATTTACATCCTTCCAACTTGCAAGCAAAATCACTTCTTTCACATCCTTTTCCAATTTCTTTCTAGTAATTGAAATGTTGTTTGCAACGGTGGATTCAAACTGAGAATAAAAGTCAATAAAATTACCAAGAGCATCCGCCATATTAGATTTTTTTTCAAGAACTTTGGCGTGGTTTTTGAACGCTTTTAACAATTGAAGCCGACTAGCAAATTCGCCGTAGGTGACTTGACTCATGAATACATTCAAGGCTGAAAGTAAAGACACAACAGAATTTTCAACATCATTTTCTTTTTCAGAGACCAATGGGATAATGATAACTTCAAATAAATGAAACCACCATTTACCAATATTCTTCTCAACAGACCTTTCTTCAAATACAAATAGAGAATTCCAGGTGGATAATTCAAGTTTTCTCCAAGATACAATGAGATTTGTGAGAACATCAAACTGACTCTTCAAAGATACCTGACTTGATGCATACTTTTGCCATTCTGCTATGAAGGTGTATATCTGTTCCACCTTTTGCAAGTACCTTCCTAAGGGAAGGCCAACTGGATATGAAAGAAACTCAATTGCAGCAGATAAGATATTCCGAAGAGTGGCGTGTTCTGGCCATTGCTCTAGCAACTTGGAAACATTTACATGAACACCTGTCACAATAGAAATAGCTTTGCTTACTTCTCTTGGATTGCTATCCTGGTAAAAATTGAACTCTGGTTTATCATCACTGAATCTTTCTGAAATGTTTGCCATTGTGTTCACCAAAGCAGTCAATTTTGACAGATCAATTGTTGATTTTATAAGTGAAATTTCAGATTTGGATAACTGGCTGATCAATACAGCTCCTTTTTGAACGATTTCTTCTATTGGAAGCTTTTGACCATTTAAGAATTCTTGGATGTATTGCCTGCCTATATTCTCATATATGATCTCAAATTGATCATTTCCTTTGGTTGTCTTGCTATTGATATCAATTACATCCTCGAAGTCAGGGAACATTTTCTTAAAATCTTCTTCAACGTTGCTATCACTTGAATCATTGTGCTTGTATAAGCTTCCCTTCTGTTCATTAGCGGATTCTTCTTGTAATCTTCTAAGTGACCATCTGTAGTATAATATTTGAAGAGCTTGAGCCAATATTTCATTCGAGTTTCTTTCTGAGTGCAAAAAGCTTAGGTTTACAAAGAAAGACATCAAGTATTCGGCAACAGGTGAGTCAACAGAAATATTCTTTACCAAGTCTTGAGAATGTTCAAAGTGATATTTTATTCTTGGAAATGCACTTAAATCAGATGCCGAGATACTCCAATCGCTAGTGTAAAGGTATTTCAGATTGGATTCTTCTAAATGAAGCAGTATCATATCAAATCCCAATTTTAATCCATAAACATACCCTTGTAAGATATCGTTCAAGTCTGAAAATATATAGTAAGTTCTGTTGATCCTGTTCAAGAATTGGGATGTGTTATTTTGAAACATGCTTATCATTTTCTGAACTGATTCCGAATAACTTTTAGCGGATTCCACAAGCTTTCCAACTGCCTCTGCATCGATTGTGGATTCCATAATTGCATTCCATTCTTCGAACAACCTGTCAATTGAATCAGATCCACGGTACACTTGAGGTTTCTCTACATTTTCCACCACTTTAAGTTCGGTAATAGTTTTTTCAATAAATGTAGGATTGTCACCACTTGTTCTTGATCTTGCCTCTTTCCAACTGTGAATTAGATTTTCAGTGAATTGTTTCTGATCATCCAATGTCTTAAATAATACATACTCCTTGATTGCGGGATCTAGAGGGGAACTTGGAACAAACAATTGGATAAGCCCACATGAAAACATTACATATGCTTTTCCCAATTGCATTTCATTACTTTCTGCGTGAGCTGTGATAAATGCTGGAATCAAATACTCGGAAAATACATCCCATACATTATTGGGACCAATTATTTTCTGTAGTTCAACAGCGGCTTGTCTGGGGTCTGTATCAATGATATATAACAATCTAGTCAACTGTTGATTATCTTCGATATGAATCAGAACAATCTTTTTGAACCAGGAAATCAACATGTTCTTAAAGGTCAATCTCTTATCCTTTAACACTAAGGACGAATTATTAACAATTGATTTAGCAATAGTGACAAGGTCAGAGTTTGCTTGGTTAAGAACCTTACCCGATATCTCACCAAACGATATTGTTTTGTTCAACAAGGATGTCACTAAGTTAGAGCGTAACAACGTGGATACGGTTTGAGTTTCTCCATTATTAATACTCCAAAGAGATCCAAGAATCTCAGGATACGGTGTAGTGGTTTGCGTTTTAATAAGACTTATGGTAGACTTGTCAAAAAAGCTTGCCAAGTTGTAAAGTTCTTGTTTGGTGTCAGTGGAATCAGAAACGATAAGAATATTTGACAAGATAGCAAACTCCTGTGAGAACTTATTGTCTCGCTTGTTAATGAATGTGCTGGATAAATTCTTTAAATCTTTAATTCCGTTTCTGATTATTTCAAATTCATTGTTTGATGTTTCCAAGTTTCCATCGACAATGGATTGATATAATTCCGTAAGGTGCTCTCTAAATTTGACAAGCAATTTAGAAGACTCGGGGAATTGTTCTTTTGCTATATCATCAAATTCTTGTATTAACAGCTCCAACAGCTTTAACTTATACCATAATTCTTTGGACTTAGGGTATTTACCACGGAACGAATTCCAAAGCAAATCCATTGACATACCCGTTGATAATACAAGGTTCTCTCCAAAACTCGAAATTGCCAGTTCTAGCTTACTTAAATGAATTTGAATCTCTTCAACAGTAGAATACTTTTTAGACCATGCAAGTAAAACATCCTGATACACTCTCAATCTTGCCTCATTTTTAATTTCCGAAGTTTCAATGATGCTTTTCAATATGAGAGTCAATTCGTGCAATGGTTTGAAAACATTATGGGAAAATATAGCGTTGTTGATGGTTGATAAATATGTCAGCTCAATATACTGCTGGATTAATTTGATCAATTTGAAAATCATCAATCTTGGTGGTGACTTAATATTCCTGCCGAGCACGAAAGCAGCGGATTTCTGCAAATACGACAATTCATGGATTCTGCCATTAATTGCTACCGATTCAACATTTACAAGAGCATTTTCAGTATGCAATATACTAGCAGTGAGTTCCAAAAACAATGTGGGTTCAACAGTAGAAATTGCCTCTCTCTGTTTGGACAAATTGCTCAAGATATATGCATTGAACAATGGGTGAATTGATTGACCAACGGTGAAATCAGTATTCTGACCCATCAATTGTTCAACGTGGGTTTCTGCAGATTTATAAAGAGTGGTGATTTGACTCATGAACGAGCTTTTAGAAATATACTTGTTGATCTGGCTAAGTTGACTCCAAGTGGATCTGGAATTATCATCAAATTCGGAACAATTTTCAACCATAGCATGAAAGTCTGGTATTTTTGACAATTGGTTCAAAGGCAACAAACTGTATAATGAACTAAATGCTTCAGTCTTCTGCAAACTATCCTCAAGCAATCCAAATGGCCTCAAGATGGAATGGTTCATAAAGTCATAACGGGATACTGGAGCTGAAATATTATCAATGTTTGACTCTTCTTCCGCGTAATTATATCCAATGTTTAAGACATCAACATCGAAGCTAGTGGCCCTTGATTTCAAGGTATCCAAATACAATTCAATGCCTCTATTTCTCATTGCTCGCGATAGCTCGCCGTATTTAGGATCCATTGTTAGGAATAACCTGAAATTGGGGTGTGGTTTCAAGATTCTTGGTTGTCCATCCTCCAAACTACACTCATTGATTATCAAGCTTCCATCCGTCTCCAATAGCGAGTTCAATCTATCCAACACCGATGGACTGCACAAATTGGCATTATCCAATACCATCCAGTTTCCCTTTTCGACCGCCTTGACCAACATGCCATCAAACCATTGGAATCTTATGCTTGTTTCCAGCAGGAGCTTGGATACTAGTTCAGCTGATTGATTCTTGATGGCATTAATATCTGTATTGTTCGTAATAGATGATAATTCCACAATCTTATGATGTAACTGGTTGTAGTTTTCCACATTCCAAAGATGTCTTTGATTCACAATATGAAGACAAATCAGTAAAAGAGGTTCATCTGAAACTAAAGTGACATTTTCAACCACATATCTGGTTGCAACTGCGACAACACTATCGATAATCGAATTAGCTTCTCGTGAAAGATCAACTTGTTCGTATCCACCTAAGATATCCATTGAATCAACTTCACTATTCATAGAAAATTCGTCAAGCTTGGCACCCACCAAATTTGCAAGATAGCGAATCAAATCTGTCTTTCCTGAATTTGTTGGTCCACAAAGTATTAGAGGAATATTATGATTGACACACCTCAAACATGTTTCAAGAACTTTAAAGTTGCACTGCAATGGTATCAAATTACTTCCGTTTATATTCAGAACACCCTGGGATCTTTCAATTATCGCGCCTCCTGCCTGGACATATGATTCTGTTAAAGAGAAATAACTTTCTCTGTCTGTAGAGGAGCCAAAGATAGAAGTAAACAAGCTTCTTACCCTCTCTCTATCTCCTGAAGTTCTGAATCTTTGGCAAACAATCATGTCAATAAAGTCAGTAAGGTGGACATCTTCGCTAATATTTCCCGAGGTGTACAACTGAAGCCAACGTAATGTGTCTCTCAAGTTGAATTCCCAGGGGCTACCAATAGTACCCCACAACTTCTTTACTACCACTTCGTCCTCCAATTGAGACATGAATTTAATCAATTTCGAGCATTCTTCGGCATCCACCGCTGGGAATAAATGATGGGAGATTAAATTGAGGTCCCGAGCCTTTAATGTATCAACGTATACCACAGAGAACCGGTTCACGAAAGACTTGGGTAACCCCTTTCTTCCACCACCCTGATACTGTGGGTTCTGGGCCGCAAAAACAGTAAACCCTGGGTGTCGTTGGAACGACTTGTCCAACTCAGGAATATAGGCTTCCCCTCTGTGATCCAAACAAGCATTCAACCCTTCTAATACCGATTGTGACGCTAAATTCATTTCATCCAACAAGACCCACTCTCCTCTTTGCATTGCCCGCAAGAACGGTGCGTCTTTCCATTCAAATTCTCCCGCTTTTCCTCCTTCGGTAGGTGCATCAGAACCAAAAAGGTCCACCAAGTCTGTTTGCTCGGACAAGTTGATTCTCACCAAGGGATTTCCCGTGGCATTGGCTAATGCAGTGACCAAACTGGTCTTACCCACTCCAGGACTACCTTCCAATAAGATAGGTTTCTTAACCTGCATTGCTCTAACCACTCGCATAGCATTGGCGGCAGTTGTCGGTGCTTGTAAGTTAAAGGATTTGTTGTGGGAAGCACCATCTACCACAGGTATGGAAAATGTATCGACAGTAAGAAGGCTGGAGGATACATTGACAGAGACTTCGGACAAGGAGAACTCACCAAAATCATAGTTTGCCAAGGTAGACAACTGAGCAAGGCATCGTTGCCTAACCTCCTTCAAGCGAGATTCGTTTTCTGCCAAATATGCGGTGTTATTCGTACCAAGAGCATCGACGAAAACCATACACGCCCCGTGGTATAATGCATGCATGGGAGAAGAGGTACATGAATTGATGAACTCAACCCACGCAAGGATGTCACGTAAGGAAATCACCCCGCTGTTGACATTACCGCCGCCAAACTGCATTGCATACCACCTTGAAAAGTCAACAATTACGCTGGTCAATTGCTTGTGGGTAATCTTGACGTCAACAATCTGGTTCACATCATCAAAGTCTTCCATTGACGGCACCCATATTTCAGTAAATCTATTTCTAAGGGCCGGAGATAATTCCTTCTTTCCGTAGTCACCACCAGGGTTCATGGTTGCCAAAAACTCAAACCCTGGGGTTGCAGTGATGAAGGCATCGTCAGTTCCCTTTTCTGCAAGCAACAATGACCTTTCAGGCTCCAATACCGAGTTCAATCGCTCCAATACCGAGTCATCTGCCAATGATATCTCATCGAGCAAAAAGAAATCGCCTGACTTCATGGCCCGCACTAACGGGCCATCGCACCACTCAAATAACGATGCCAACGATCTCTGGCCAGCATCAATTCGAGAAGCAAGTTCCTGGTGTTCATTCGCGACGGATACCGAATTGTATTTATGCAAAAGCTCGTCGAGAGGGGAATTGTCGTCGACAGAAATCTCTAAGCGACCAAACAACAGGAGCAAGTCCTTGAACAAGCTACTCCTGGTCTCGTACTTGTTACGCACGGGACGCTGGGCACCCAATAAGTCTCCTGTTTCTGTATTTTGGTGGGCATTGACGGTCACCAACTGTTTGCCTAAGAACGTGGCGAGCACCTGGCACACCGTGGTTTTACCACATCCCGTTTCCCCAACCAACAATAACGGTTCTTTGTACTTGATGGACGAGTGCACAAGCACTGCCAACCGGCGCATGGCCTTAGTCCACACAATTGAACCATCGCTAACAAGAATATGCTCAATCTCATGCTCGAGGGATTGGTAATAGGCATCCATATCTAACTTCACTTTCATCACCTTCTCGATAGTGTGCTTGACCACTTGTCTTTCCTCGGGCTTGCGAACCCTCTCAGCAAGGAGCATATAGCCATTAGCTGCAAGCTGGTCGTAGCCAACAGCCTCTCGCATGGCCCATCGAAACAAATCTCTCAAAGTTGCAAATGAGTTCTTCTGCTCAAAAAGACGAGTTGATTGCCGCTGAACCGACAATTGGCGATACACTTCGACGATCTTGGCTCCATAAGATGGAGCAATATGGCATCGTTGGTTCAAGATGGTTTCAAGCTCATCTTGAGGGATGTCGTCAAAATGTAACTCCAAGAAACGGTTCCTGAACGCCCGTGATAGCATCTTCCTCCCACCATACACTCCTGGGGGATTCTGCGTGGCGAATAACATGAAGTCGGGGTGGGGATGTACCACTTCTTGGGTCTCAGGGATCAACAACTCTCTGTTGTCATCGAGCAACCGGTTCAAGGCCTCGAGTACGTCAGTTGGGGCTAAGTTCAACTCATCCAACACGATCCAGTGGCCCTGACGCACTGCCTGCACCAACACTCCTTCCTTGAATACTAACTTGCCCGTAGAATCGGACACGTAGGTACCCAAATATTCCTGCAAATCGGTATGCTCATGGTTGTTGATTCTTACAAACTTGTGGCCGGTAATGGATGCAAGGTAGTTGATCATGGACGTCTTTCCTGCCGATGTTGGTCCTTGAATGAGCACGGGGAACCGTCGTCCCGCGGTGGCCCGCACCAAGTTGAGCATGTTCTTCTCAACAAACGGGGTGATAATGTAGTGGGGTTGGGCCTCCACGGGGTGGGGGCCATGCTTCATCCAGTAGTGCTTGAACTGTACGAACTCCTTGGAAGGAGGAGGAGGGACCTGTGACATCACTGAGCGGGCATTCTTTAACCGTCCCACAGTGTACTTGGCAATCACAGGTTCAAGTACTTGCTCCGACTTCTTGTCGAGAAGCGTTAGCAACGACATCGAGAACCCTTCATATAACGACCGTCGGAGTCCGTAGATGGAAACGATGTCGCAAACGTACACCAAGGTTCTGGTGAGTGTTCTAATGCTAAAGTGGGGCTTCTGATTGGCACCGTCGACAATCTTGTTACTCTCAGACAACGCTTTGGCCTCAAGGTACAATTGGGCAATGTCGTTACCCACCCATTCATCGCCTACGGCGTAACGGGCAATATAGCTGTCGACAATGGCCAACAAGTCACCCATGTCTCTGTCAGGAGAGTGAACGTAAATCTCGGTGAAGCGGGACCTGATACTCACGGGAAGATCTCGCTTACCCACATCGGTGGAGGGATTCATGCACCCAAAGATGCGGAAGTCTGGGTGTGCTTGGATGGACTCGACGTCACCCCGTTCAGTTAACAATATCGAACGCTGGCTCGCAGTCTCTGCCAACAACTCGCCAATACTCTCCAAGGTATCTGGCGACGCCAAATTAACCTCGTCAAGCAAAAGCCAATCGCCGTTGCGGACAGCCCGCACAAGGGAACCCTCAACAAAGCTAAAGACAAACGACGACTCTGCTGTCGCTGCCTGCAACTCGAACTCAATCACTTTATGCTCAAATTCGCCCCATCGTGTGAGCAACGCTGCCCGTTCCGAGGGCTCAAGGCGCCTTTTCTTGCGGGCGTGGCCGTCGTCGCCGTCATCAGTATCCGTTTGTGGGCCAAGAATATCCCTTGCCATGCGTCCCGCTTCGCGCCATAACCGTACCACGTTCTTCCATTGACTCTTGTTGAAGCATTTGGCCAACATGGTCGAGAATTTGTGATTCTTTTTGGCAGAGAATGTGGCGGCAAACATCGACTCAAACTCTTCTTGTACGGGTACGGCCACGAGCTTGGCATTCACCGGCTTGTAGCCTCCGAGTAAGTCACCAGTCTCTGTTTGCTGCGATACGTTGATCACTGTCAACTTCTTGCCCATCAACTGGGCCAAATGCTGCACCACGGTGGTCTTCCCTGTTCCCGTTTCTCCAACCAATAAAGTGGGCTCTGCCATTGATACCGCCACTCCTATCTGCTCCATTAACCTGAGAGCATGGTTGGTTGTGGCGAACGATCCTCCCGGCCGACGTTTGGCCACTCCGTTGCCATCTAACCTCTTTTTGGCAAGCACTGCCCGCCCTATGCGCAAGTTGTGGGCGTCGTCGACCAACTGGGGCACGTGCTTGGCCACGAACAAGGCGATCCGTGACGCCGGTACTTCTAGCGTCTCACCCACGGCGTTGATCACTGGCACCAATGCTGCTGGTTCGGTGACGGCGCTGCCAAAACAGTCCACTGCCTCAGCAAACATGTTGTCGTGGGTTTGTTGGTCAAGAAGGGACCCACCAGCTGCATCAGGCGCCACCATGATGTGACAACGAGCACAGAACTTCATCAAGTCCCGAATGGACATGACCCGCGGATGTGATCCGCGATTCAAGGATACAAATGATGCCAGTGCGTAGATAGCGACCACTCTTTGGTAGCAGGCGATGAAGGCGCTCACTAAGGGGGTCAATGCGGGAAATTTGGCCACAAGGATCGCCCTCAACTCGTGCTCATGAGGTTCGTTTACTGCCACTTGTGTCCACATACGGAGACCGATGAGATCTGGCACACCTCGGGAACCGCGATTAGCACCGTCTCCACCAGTACGTACAGTGGAAAACATCTGGAACCCATTGGCTGCGTGGATAACCTCGCCCCGCGAGGGAATTGTCAACTGGCGCTTCTCCAATAGGGTCAAAAGTACCGACAACACCTCAGTGGGGGCTCTATCAATGTCTTCCACCACCACCCACTTGCCGTCCTGCACGGCCTGGGTCAATACACCCGTTTTCCACCGGAAGGTTCCGGGACGGTCACCCAGGGCGTAGGTTCCGAGTAACAACTTTGCATCTGTCTGATCCCCAAGGTGGATGCGGACAATATTGGAGGTATGAGCCATGAGATGGGCCAACTGGTTGATGACAAACGTCTTACCGGCGCCTGCAGGGCTGTGTACCAATACGGGGCGGTTGTGGAGCACGGCTTGTGCCAACTGCGCCAACGCCGTCTCCATCGCTTCAGTAGCCACATAGTGGAGCCCTGCATCGGTTATTCCCGTGTTCACTTTGGCCACGAGGATCCCGCCGACCGCGGCAACATGAGGCGACAATTCTGACGACGAGATGGTGATGGAGGACACAGACGATGTCGATGTCGATGTCGATGCTGTAGCGCTATTTTCAGGCTTGTGAGGCCCTTCCTGGGCCAATGCTAAGTAGTTTGCCATGCGCTTTGCCTCTACTACGGCAAGAAAGGTATAGTCGATGGTGTCGTTGTCGTAGTGGGCCTTCAACTGGCCCAATTCTTGGTCCACATGTGCGGCAACCATGGCCGTTTGCGCCATCTCTGCCGCCTGGAGAGCCATGCAGAGCACTTCTACTGCCAAGAGCCGGCACACGTTTGTCTCAGGGCCCGAGAGAGCCACGATCTGGCGCAAGATCTCGACGTCGACAAAGGGCACAAACCGGGCCCTGTCATGATGAAGTAATCGCCAATATGCCAAAAGCACCGTCTGCAACTGACGGCGGTTGTCGATATTATACTCGAGAACGGGGTTTTGGGCCAAAAACACCTCCACCAAGTTGGCCACCTCGGGACACACCTCCACGATCCTGGCGAGAGCGGGTAAAACCACGGCTCCTCGAGGCACCAGGACGCCTGGGTGGTGCAAATTGCTATATTCCTGTTCAGCTTGATCCACGTTTTCTATCCATCGGGCCGCAACCTCGAGGAAAAGGGGTCTGAATGCGTACAACGCTGGTAACGTGGTTGCGGGATGAAGGCACCACAAACATAATTGGGACACCCATTGGAGGTTGTTACGGCACGGGCCGGGCTCAAAAAAGAGCGGCAACTTCTTCGACGGGTAGCGGGCCTGGAACTCCGCATATCGCCCCCGTGCTTGGTCTATATTAATGGTAATGGCAGGGGACATGGTTTGGAGGTGGTTGTGGAGAAGAAAGTAGTGGAAAAAATGTGAGATGAGATGAGATATGTACGATGAGATGAGGCTGCGCAAAATTGTATTGGAGTTTGGATGCAACAAGCTGGGAACGGCTGAGCAGAAAGAGATCGCTAGGGCTGATATAGCAATGATAAATAGAGAGGCCTGAGCAGAGCGTGGATGGAGGAATAAGGCAAAGAATAAAATGAGATGAAACATGTAGAGTATATATATTGGGAACTTGTGTAAACGTATAATCTGGCAACTTGTCCGAGTGGTTAAGGAGAAAGATTAGAAATCTTTTGGGCTTTGCCCGCGCAGGTTCGAGTCCTGCAGTTGTCGTTATTTTTTCGCCACTATATTTTTGATAATGAAAATTGCACTCTATTGTAGCGTACTAGAATGACAATACTTAGATCTATCTAGGTGTATGTACAATAGGAAATTTGTTTTTTGTAATTATTGTAATACACAGTCGAAGAACGATTCAATTTGATCTCCGCTGATTATACGTTACTTTTTTAGAATAAATCCTGTTCTTTTCTGTGCAAATTACGATTGACCAATTTATTGCAATCGTTAGACCTCTCATCAGTGCCATTCAATATTGCACATTAATACAAATTGAAAATTGCCTTGAAAAAGTGCTAACAACTTTGTACCGATCGCTTACCAAAAGTATCAATACTTAATTTCGTATATTTCATAAATAGTGTCACAACAAGAAAAATGCAAGGCCAACAGCAACCGCTGACAAAAATGGATCATGGTCGAATAGATGCCCGGCTCCACCGGATTTGGTGGTGCTGGATTCCGTCAGGTTCATAGTCAAGTTTCCCATGTTCGATCCATTTCGAGTAGCAACGTACCCAGCAGCCGCTGCTGCTGCAGTTGGCGCATAGTAAGGGCCATAACCACAACGACGCAGGCCAAACAACAGGCCACAACCATACCTATAACCTGCTGCTGCCGATGATGCAGATGGATAATAGTAGGGGCCGTAGCCACAGCGATTCAGGCCCAGAAAGGTACCGCAATGATAAGTGTTTGACGACGAGGCAGCAGAAGAAGAGGGTGCATAGTAAGGACCATAGCCACATTGACGCAGGCCGCCCAGGGTTCCACAATGGTAAGAATATTTTTGGGAGCTTGAAGAGGAACTTCCGCTACCTGATTTTGGATTAGATCCCGAGTTGGTATTGGTGCTTCCCTTTGGTGTTGAACCAGAATTAGAACTTCCACTACTCCCCTTGGGTTTGGACCCGTCTGATTCAGAATATGGGGGAGGAGGGTCTGAGTTCGAATTTCCGCTGCTTCCCTTGGGTTGAGATCCCGAATTCGTTTCAGAGTACGGGGGAGGTGGGTCCGAGTTGGAATCTCCGCTGCTTCCCTTGGGTTGGGAGCCTGAACCCGAGCTTGAACCTGAACCTGAGCTTGAACCCGAGCCTGAGCTTGAACCCGAGCCTGAGCTTGAACCCGAGCCTGAGCTTGATCCAGAACCCGAACTTGATCCAGAACCCGAACTTGACCCAGAACTTGAGCCGGAACTTGATCCTGAATGACTCAGCGACGATCCAGAAGAGTGCGAACTCGAGAAAAACCCTCGCTTCTTCTCCAATTCTATCCACTCAAACTCAAACTCCTTTTTTTCTCCATCACCTCTTTCTTCAACCACATCAATGCTGTTCAACCCAAGTGACAAAGGCTGGGAACCTACAAAATTATCAACAAATAATAGGAACACTAATACGTTAAACGGCTGCATCAAAAAGTTGTAATGCCAATAATTATGCTTCCCCACAAAGTTTCTGCCAATCCACTGCTATATATATTACAAGAAGAAACCAATACGAAGATGGTTAAGTAAGAGTTAGCGAATATGTTTTTTGTATTGATGATCTTTGCGCAGTCGAAATTGCAGCCGCAGACACAAATGGAGGTGAATAACCTTTAAACAATAGTAGTGCTGAGGTTGCAGGCATTTCGTGACTACGAGCATTCGTGCTGCGCACGCTCTTGACCCTGGATGGGTGGGTGATATCTGCAGGAATTGTGATTGTCATCAGCTGCGCCTAGAAAATCTCCATGACAGCTCTCGGCAGGGACAAATAAGATAAGTTTGATTATAATGATAACTGCGTCGCAAGGGTCACGAGGAGTTAATACTTGCCGCAAAGTGGGCCACGTACAAGCCTGGAATTGACAGCTGAAAAAGGAAAGTACGACATTGTTGGTGACCGTTCTGAGGATAAGCCTCGCCAAATTGGACCGGAACCACGTGCGACTTTCAAATATAAGGAGGAAATTTTCGTAAATTAACCCACTTCGTATTCATAAAAATGAGATATAAAAATTATGCAAAAAAAGCCCGACGCGGGGGTCGAACCCGCAACCTTTTGATAGCTTGAAAGTACTGATGAAGTCGTGCTTAAAAGTCAAACGCTCTAGCCATTGAGCTAGCCAGGCTATTCTAGTTCAAATGACATCAGACATATATAAGTGAATGATATATAATTGAATACCAAGTTTGACATTCTTAATACTAGGTTTCTACTTGGTTGTCAGTTTTCTTGTGGCTTGTGTCAACTAAAGCACTGAAGATATATGGAACCAAAATCATGCACATATGCCTGCAGTTTTTGAGGAGTTGAGATAAATTTACAGAATTTGTGCCAATTCTGTAAGTAAGATATCAACAACTAATTTAAACTAAGTGTGTGGCTTTAAAAACTATTAGCGACATATTGCTAATTGAGTCTTGATTTTTGAGCTGCAACTAATGATAAAATTCTTGTAACTATTTCATTGGGGTCGTCCTTTTGGACTTATCGTGTTGACTTCGGTTAATTATGTTCTTTTCATTCTTCACCTTGCTCTTCTTTCTCCATTTTCTCCTTTTGTAATTCTTATCGTTCTTTCCTTCTCTTCCCTTTTGCATCATCGTTTCCTTTTTCTTTTTCCTTCACCTTCCTCCATGGCCACAACTGTGGTACAATATTTCCTTATCAGGAACACCATAAAATTGATCTTGCGATTCCCATTCCTACTCCAATTGTCATCTTCCATCTACTTGTGGTTGCAAAAACTAGTCTCATTCGCCATGGCATCCCCTCAGTCCTACACCCTAAACCTCGAGAACAAGCACATCTCCGTCACCTTGTCACATGACAAGGACCAATACAACTTATCCACGGCAGAAACCACCCCTAGCGCCACAGCCATTATCTCCTCCGCCTCCCTTCCAGACTACTTGACCACCAGCACCGTCTACATCGTTGACTCTGTCAATTCAGGAACAGGAAGGTCCAACAACAACATTTACACCGACATTATTCGCCCATTGTTTGAATTAGTGGACATTGAGCACCACTATTTTGCAACAACCTCGCCAACATCCATTGCCGACTTTGCCCGCCAATTGCCCCCACAAGATGCCACTGTCGTGCTTATCAGTGGCGACACCTCCATCAACGAGTTTCTCAATCATGTGCTCCCAGGTAATGGTCACAAATTGTCGGTGTTTCCCATTCCAGGGGGTACTGGCAACAGTCTAGCCCTTTCGTTAGATTTGGCCAACCAATTGCAGTCAGTGGTGCATCTAGTTACCTCCACTCACAAGCCCGCACCGTTGTTCCTTTACCAGGTGCAGTTTCCCGCAGGATCCCACTATTTGGTGCAGGACGAGAAGAAAGACCCAGTGCATCAGTTGGTGTTTTTGGTGGTTGTATCGTGGGGTTTTCATGCTTCCTTGGTGGCTGACAGCGACACCCCCGAGATGAGAAAGCATGGAATTTCCCGCTTCCAGCTAGCAGCCATGGCTAATTTATCCCAGGAACAAAAGTATGACGGCGACTTTTACATTAATGATAAGAAGATTGGCGGGCCTTTTGCCTACTGGTTGCTTACATCTGCTCGCAAGTTCGAACCCACGTTCGAGATATCGCCAAAGGGCGACATTCTCGACAACGGCTTGTACTTTGTTGGCTTCAACACCAAGCCCGACGATAAAGACTACATCATGAAAATTATGGGTGAAGCCTACAACAAGGGCAGCCACGTAGACAACTCCGAAGTGTTCTACGAAAAGATCACCCCAGGAGACAAATTAGTGCTCAGAACTAGCAATTCGCGCGACAGGCGACAACGGCGATTCTGCGTAGATGGGAGTATAGTGGCGTTGCCCGAAGACGACAGTCACGTGGTGTCGGTTACAGAGTTGGGTAATACCATCAACGAGTGGCAAGTTTATATAATACATTAGAGGTATTTACAGGGTTCATCTATATCCGGAATTGTTGCGGGGAGCGCCTGATGATGGGGGAAGATAGCCAGATCTTCGCTGTCTTTGGTTGTTGTAGTTTTGATTGTAGTTCTGGTTATAGTTCTGGTTGTGGTCTTGGTTATATCCTTGGTTTCTGTTGCCTCGGTTGTTGCCTTGGTTGTAGCCTTGGTTGTAGTTGTTATAACCCTGGTTGCCGTGACCTTGATTATAACCTTGATTGTTATATCCTTGGTTACCATAACCCTGATTATACCCCTGATTGTAATTCTGATTATAATTCTGATTATTACCATGATCATAATTTTGATTATACTGATTATAGTTTTGGTTATATCCCTGATTGTACCCTTGGCCATAATTCTGGTTGTACCCTTGGTTATAGCCGCGTTGACCTTGGCCATTGTAACCCTGACTATAACCATTCCTCAGCCTGACTCCACCCTGCTGCCGGGATGGCCTTTGGTCTCCCTGGTCAGGAGATACCCCTGTCTTTAAAAACTCCAAATATGACCTATACCCCCCTCGCCTCATGGGATACATTTTATACAACTCCTTGCCACAAGGGCCATTGTTGACATAGTCGCGATTGTCGTTGGGGGTGTTGAATCGGTTACCATTGTATCTACCATTATTTCCATACAAGATATTGCTCTTGTCTTCCAGGGTTAGGGCTGGCAATGCCGGGATGTACCCATTCAAGAGCATGGACTTGCCCAGGGTCTTCTTGGGCATCTCGTAAATCACCTGAACATACTCCCGGTTATCAATATCAGGCATATTGCCTTGGTTCAACGGGAACTTGAAAACGCCCGTGATGTCAAAACGGTCGTTCTTGAAGGCTATTCCTGCAAGCCCAGTTTTAGCAGCGCGGAAATGAACCGATACCACTTTGTCTTGATACAATTCATCGGTGAACTTGGCAAAGTTCTTGTTGTGCATGGATACAAACAACACCGCCTGCTTGTTGGTGTTTCTGTCCAATTCGTCGGGAGTCAACAAGGGGTACTTTTTCTGCACTGCCAGTAACAACCGTGTTTCGTCGATAAACGGCAATAATGGGATGCCCTGCCAACTCATCTTTGCACCATTCATGTCGATCTGGAATTCCTCCGGGTAAAAGTCAATAATTTCACTATCTGGGTTGGACATCAAGTCCCGGAACACTGCCGGTAATGCATGTCCCGAAGCCGCTGGTAAAACTGACATCAATTGCTCGTAGGGATGGAAGGGCTCTCCCTGTTCAAACTGGATGCCCTCGGGTCCCGTGAGATCGTTGATGTCGACAAAATCGGCGGCAAATGGGGCGTAGTGGTAGGGAAAATACCACTGCCACGAGGGACACCCCTGGAAGTAGTACAACAACACCCACGAAACCCCCTCGAGGTAATGACGTACCACACTCTTCCTGGTTTCATTGATCTCGTTATCGCTAGAGAGATGGAACTTGGTCTGGTAGTAACGCTTGCGATATCCTGGTTCGTACAACTTGACGGCGTCGCCGTCGTTATCGTCATTGTCATTGTCTCCGTCTTCAGCAGCAGATCGTTTGCGGTCGTAGTCGGTGTCAGAGGTGTCCTCGGACGACACTTCTATGGCCGCGTCACGGGCCTGCACGGCAGAAACGGCAGTTTTCTTGGAGTCTATCAACTTTTTCAAGGCAGCGGCTGCGTCTTCATTTGACAAGCCGGCGTTGGTGATGACTTCGCGGTTGCGGGCAATGTCACGGTTGGACAAGTTGGCATAGCCGTCTACCACCTCACCCGAGGTGGTCATAAGGGGCATGTTGACGTCGGCGGCGATGGGAGCCTTGTCCTTGCCCTTGGTCACCTGGGGTAAGTACACCTGCTTCAAAGCTTTGTCTTGTTCGTCGGCAAGCTTGCGGCGTTTGTGGTTCTCGAGCCGGCGCATCTCATGCTCGCGGCGACGGCGGAAGATGTCATCCTCCTTGTAGGCCAAGGCGGCCATGAGTTTTTCGACACTGTCGAGGTTGAGGCGGCCGTCGTAGGTGACATAATCCTTCAACCGAGGCAAGCATCGTTTCCAGCACCCCACCAACACGTCGATACCATTGTCACGCACGTCCAAGCTCGGCAAGTGGGGCAAGAAGTCGTTACCGACAAAGAAGCACATAAACACCCAGTCGTCGAGAGCGCGTTCCAAGTCAAAGGCAAACGGCAAGTGAGGGTTGTACAATTCCACCTCCAAGTACTCGCGGAGAACATTGACGTGTAACCACAAGAATGGCTTGCGGCGGTCGCGCTCGGCGATGGTAGCGGTCTGAGCGTCGGTAAGGGCCAACTGGTCTGCCATGGTCATGCGCTTGTCC
The DNA here is from genome assembly GCA_002245345.1 of Scheffersomyces stambukii. NCBI lineage: Eukaryota > Fungi > Ascomycota > Pichiomycetes > Serinales > Debaryomycetaceae > Scheffersomyces > Scheffersomyces stambukii. The sequence goes on from NBZC01000065.1 coordinate 74,361, forward strand.
TGGTTGGCAAACACATCCTCACGCAACACCCGAAAGTGGGGTTCATGGGTGGCCAACCCCAAAAAGATCAAGTCGGCGTCGAGACCATAGATACAATGGCGGGTGTTGGGGTTGTACTGCGGGTCGGCCCGCTGGGAGCGGATGAAGCTCATCAACTTATGTTCACCCTCGCCCGGAACTGTGGCATCACTGATGATCACCTGCAATCCGGCCCACCCCGGGTCGGAGCTCAACTTGTAAGCCACCCAGTAGCGGAGGGCCTCCGCCAACCGGTCCATGAACGGGGTGCCCGGGGTGATGGCGTTGGAGTCCCACTGCTTCTTGCCCTTGACTGCCGCGTCAATGACCTCACCCCGCAGCTCGCGGTCGCGGATGTCGCGCTCCAACTCCTCCTGCTTGATTTTGGCGTCTTGGGCGGACCGGAACCGCCGTGCTCGCTGCTGGTTCATCTTAGCTCGCGGAGCCACCCCGTCCACTGCAATCATCAACACCTTGCGGGGCCGTGCCATCATCAACACCCGGTCAGTGTAGGCAAAGATGTCCAAGAACATCTCGTCCTCGGTCTCTGGGGCCGGTTTATGTTCTGGATGTGAGCACGGATGCACAATTCCGTTCATGTCGAGGTACAAGTTGTCGATCTCGCCGTTAGGGTTGGGGTCGAGGTACTGTCGCGGGTTGGCATCGTTGGGTTCGGCCTCGATCACCGGGGAGATGATCTTGGGGTACTTCCGTGAGAGCCATCGGAATAATGCTGGAACTCCCATGGTGGTGGTGATGGTGGGGAAGGTAGAAGGGGTTGTGGTTGGTGGTGAAAATTCTTGTGATGGGGGTCTCGATGATATGGGGCCGGTAGACGCACGTGAATAAAAAACGTGACCAAGGATGGTGAGGTTCGTTTGGTGAAAGGGTTTATAGTGGAAAGGTGTGGAGAGGGTGTGGATGTATGGGATAGGGTGTGTTGATGATCTACATTTTGCATCCTGGGTGGCAAACCGTTGTGCTGCTTGGTACGCAATAGCTTGGTTTGCACTCATGATGCTCTTGTACTGCGTTTCGTTGAGCCTTTATTCTACTTTATCCTTTTGATCCTACTTGATCTTCCACTTGGTGATTCTACTTGATGCTTGTCCTGTCAACCACCTTACGTCATCACTTCTTTATCTTACGCCCTTTATCCTTCTCCACTTCGTCTACACTCAACCTATAATATCCTTTTCTTCGATCCCTATTCAACATCACTTACTCAGACCACACTAACACTCTTGTTCTCTTCCACCCTAACATTGCTACACGCATTCACGCACTAGTGAAGTTATACTTTGATTAGCAGTATTCCACTCTCGTTCTACTTCATTCGCATTCTCTTCCACTCACTCCTTTATCTCTTCACAGTACTGCATTCTCGCTCTTTCGCTCCTACTATGCACTTTTCTATTCACGCAGCCTACAATACCATACATCATACACTTACTTCCATCCGCTCACTTCGAAGACCACATCCTTGCACCCAATTCTCACACTCCTTCACCGTGCACACTTTTTCATCTCACAACCCTTCACCGCACTCTTTTTAACGCACCACTTTCCATACACGCTTTCGTTCACCTTCACTCTCTTGTAACTTAACCCGTCTCACTCCTACTTTCATGCGCACTCTTACTATCTCGCACTCTTACATAATGCACAACGTACCATACTCTTCAATCTAACTGTCACATGATCACCTTCTTTACTACGCAATCTCCTCTCTTATCTAGCACTCTACATTCTTTACCTCACGTAGCACACTTATCGCACCTACAACAACCACTTACTAAAAACACATACTGCATATATTTCTATACCATAACCCAACCTAAAGCCATTCCCAGGTGATGTCGATCCGTCCCAACGACTGGTCTGCCAACTGCGAAAACGCAGAGGGTGAAAAGTCCAAGTCGTAGTACGAACACCCTTCACAACGATCAACCACAGTGACATCGACAGAATTGCCCTGGTAGAACGCCCTCACCTTGCGCCCGCACAACGGGTTGTGGTTGGGGTTGTCGTCTGTGGCGTGCTGGTCGTACAATTGGTGTGATACGGCAATGATGTAGTCGGTGTCCTTGCTCTCCCATCCACACGACCCCAACCCAGTATCATAGTAGGTTCCTTGCCCTGTCTGCAATGCACCGGAGGGGGCACTGCCAGAAGGAGCGGCGGATGCGGGGGTACTCACCGATGGCGACCCCACCGACGACGTAGCAGGGACAACGGCAGAGGGTGCGGGGGAGGAGGGGGTGGATCCAGTACTACCAAGTGTAGATGCAGGACTAGTAACAGAGACCGCCAAGGTGGTGGCCACGGTGGATTCAGCATCATCCGTGGGGCCGGACACGTCAGCCACTGAAGGGGTGGCAGTGTCTGGGTCGGAAACAACCACCGCCTTGGCACCACCGGCGAGGGCCACCGCCAGGGTCTGGCCTGGGGTGACGTACACGGTGGTGTAGTCAGTAACAATGACGGTGTGGGCAGGGGCCGGAGCGGCAGAGACAGAAACGGCAAGTGCCGACGCCAAAAGGAGCGACGAGAACTTCATTATGCAACGGGCAAGGAGTGACAGGCACAGTAAAGATACAAAGGAGCGACAGGCACAGCAAGGTACAAGGAACGACTGGCCCAAAAGGTACAACGACTGGTTCACTAAAGGTAGAAGGAACGACTGACCTAACAAAGGCGGAAATGAACGGCTGGCCTAACAAAGGTGCAAAGGAACGACTGTTTAACTACTATCTACAACCCGTTGCCCCACCGCCGGGGCCTGGTGTCCTTTTATATTCTTTGGTGTGGGACGTAGGCACGATTTCCAGCAACGTTTCACGTCTGGTGGCAGGAGGTGCCAGGGCCAGCCCCGGAAAACAAACCAAGTGTCACAAACCCAACAATGCCACTGCCAGCGTGGAGGCCCAAACAATAACCACTTAGGCCCAGGCAGGAACAGTGGACTTTTGTGGCACCGTGGTCGCCAACAATGAGATTCCCCAAACGAGTAAAAGCCATCGATTGGGCCGGGCACGCCGCAGACCGTTGGCGTGGTCCTGCAAGGGCTGCAGCATCGCGCGTGGGAGGTAAACAAACGGCCCCTTTGCGGCAGGGATGGTTGGTGTTTGGAAAACTACAGGGGGGTGACGGTAGTGCTGGCGATGGTTCTGGAAGCGGGCAGGCAGCGGATGATGAGAGGGGCGAGTAAACAGTGGCTGGGACGGGCGTGGACGAGAGGTATAACGCGATCACGTGTAACAATCACGTGATCTAATATTGACGTGTTTGAAGTGCCCTGCGCACCTCCTTGCGACGGCCCCAGTGGATGCAAAAAGGTGCAGGATTGAGGTTTGTGGTTTGGAGACTTCCTTTTTGGGAGTGGCGTGGTTCGATGGAGGTAGTGCCATCTGTGGGTCTGCATGGCGAAGGGAGTTGGCGGCCGATCTGGGCCGTTGATCAGTGTCGACTCAGTGTCGATTCTGTCGATCTTCGTGTCGAGTTTCTTGTCGATTTCTGTGTCCATTTCTGCGATGTCAATCTGTGTAAGTCACAGAGTCGTTGGTATACTACACGGAAGACACCCGGCTTTTTGCGACATTTAAGTCATCAATGTCGCTGCTTGCTGCGACTTTTCCAAATTGTCCTCCACTATTCTTGATTGCTCTGCAATGGGCTGGCCAACCCCAAACTGTGGTCAACACCTTCTAGAAACTGCCAAATGTCGCTTCAACCACCCATGTCGCGTTGCAGAAAATGTCGCACCACCTCGATGTTCCCTGTCACCAAATCAGGAAGGTGCGCGATGCCCTTCCAAATCGGGCAAGAGTGTGGGGGAGCACCATCTACAGCTCTAGGGTCGCCATTAACTGCTCATATCTATTAATGAAATGCCTATGACAATGCCTATATGCTACACATCATGGGGCCACACGGCAGGTGCCCATGCTAGTCGATGCAGCGGGTGGGGAACGCCGCCTCCAACTGGGCAAACAACCATTTGCTCTGGTAGGCTGCTACCCCCATGGTCTTGGCGCGAAGGCGCATGTTGCGGTCGTCAGACACCAACACGCAATACCTGAACCCGCGGGGGTCATGCTGGGCCCCGACGTCGTGGTCATGCACGGCGCCTAGGATGGTGTCGTCCACGGCCGCCCGCCATCCCGCATTGTTTTCAAACTCAGTGGTGTCGTTGATGTCGCGGGCCACCGACCCGTCGAACCGCAACGGTACCACCTCTCCGGCGCCGTGGAGCTCGCGGATAATGATCACCGCCCGGGTGGCGGCGTCGGCAATGGTGGCCTCCGCCGACTTGCGCAAAGCCCGGAGCTCCTGGAACACAATCAACGGCACCAGCACCCGCACCACTCCATTGCGCACGCACTTGAAGAGGCGGCCGCAGTGCTTGAGCCAGATGTTGGTGTCCACCGTCACGTGGGTATAGGTGGTGTCCACCCGGTCCCCAAGGTTGCCCGCGGGCAACACGATGGACATACCGTCACCCATCTCCGACACCCCAAAGGCGTCGTCAATGGCGTCGTCCACCAACCCGTCGTCAAACCACAACTGGTCCTTCTGGGCTGGTGTCATCAACCCCGCGTCCGCCGTTACATTCTCCGGAGAGAGGGGCACCAAAAAGTTATTGTGCACAAACCGGGGGTCGCCCATGATGAAGTCGTCGACAGCGTCGGGGATCGCCGGGTCGTCGTGGCCGGCAAAGGCAAACTGGTGGGCCGTGCGCACCAACCCGAACCTGTAGCGGTCGGCCACCGCCCGCGCCAACAACACAATGCGTACCATGCGCTCGTCGTGGTGCCGCTGCATGTGGGAGCGAGCCTTGGCATCGGCGTCGTCGTGGGGCACCGTCACCGGGTAGGTGCCGCCCACGGGCAAGTCAAACAACGCCGGCGCCGCCACGCCGGCGGCCGCCGCGTCGCCGTAGTCGCCCTTGGGTGCCACCCAGTCGAACCACAACGTGCCCCAACACTTCCACACCTCGGGCAAGAACTCGTGGTCAGCAAACACCGGCAACCCGTCGGGACGGGCCGCGAGATAGTGGGCGGTCAATGCCGTCAACCGTGGGCTTCCTTGCACCACCGCCCATACGCCGTTCAAGTAGGAGATGCAGGCTTCCCAGGGGAACACCCGGCGCCACAACCACGTGATCATGGGGGCGGCGGCGGGATGAGCGGCGGCGGCCTCGCCCATGGCCACGAGGAAGTAGAGCCACACCATTACGTGCGCGGGGGCCGCCTGTCGGGGCCCAATGAGGTAGTGGTGGAGGATGCGCATCAGGAGCTCCAACACCGACTTGTTGACGTGGGGGAGGCAGGCAAACCACTCAGAGACGGTAAGGGTGGTGGCAGGCACGGCGTCGGCGGCGGCGGCAGCCGCGGCGGGGTCGTCGTCGTCGTGCATGGGCGCGCGGGCCTTGCGTTTGCGGTCCTTCTTATCGCGGCGCTCCTTCAACGCCTCCTGCAAGCCAAAGAGGCGGGCAAATGGGTTGTGGGCGTCACCAAACCCCACCAAGTGGTTGATGTTGGCGATGGCGAACAAAGACCCCTTGTTGAACCAAAAGTTCATCTTCTCGAGGGTGTTGGCGGGTGACGGCTGGTGGGGGCTGTGGTGGAGGTAGTAAGGGTGGTGGGGGTCGGGGGCCACTCCTGTTGGGGTGTACAACTCGCGGGTGAAGAAATTGTAGCCGTTGGAGTCGGAGCCAAAGGTGAGGCCGTAGCGGGTGACGAGGTCGATGCCGTACTGCACCTGAGTGTCGTGAATAGACTCGGGCCCGGGGACAGCAGGAACTGCAGGGACAGTGGCAGGGCCCGGGCCTAGTCCTGAGCTTGACAACGAGCCTGAACCCGAGCCCAAGCCCAGGCTTGACCCGGGGCCAAAGCCGGCGCCGTCGGTGCGGGCGGGGTGGATGCTCAACAACACCTTGTGGATCTTGACAAAGTCGATGATGGGCAACTCCAACAACAGCAAGATGTTGCGCTGGGTGCAGATGTTCTCCACCACCAAGCGGAGGTAGTGCGGGGTGGGCACAAACGGGTCGCGGCACATGACGGACTTGCCAATGTTGACCAAGGCGTCCAAGTTGTCCTGCTGCACCGTGCACATGTGGTAGTAGATCTTGCCGTGGCCGTACATGGTGCGCATGGCCACCGCGTACCAGTGTTCGGCGCTGACCTTCCAGTCGATAAACTTGGAGGCGTACAAGGCGATGGCCATGCGCAGCAAGTCGCCGAGCTTTTCCAGCCACCACCCTTCCATCTCGAGCACGGGGTCGGTGAGGTTGGCGATGATGTTGAAGCAGTGGGCAATGAAGCACAGGCAGATCTCGTGGTCGTGGAACACCTGCATGATGTTCTTCAACACCTCGAGAAACCCCACCACCCCGTACACCCACATGCGGCGGGGGATCTTGTAGAGGTCGACAATGTTCTTGCCGGTCTTGAACTGGGCGTGGTTGGCCAGGGGCTTGAGCGACGTCACCAAAAAGTCGTAGTAGTTGTCCAACAACGTCACGTTGTGGTGGTACACCGTCCACAAGTCGTTCAGCAACTCCAGGGTGCGCAGGGCTGCTGCCGCCGCCCCGTCGTCGCCGGTCACGTGGTTGATCTTGATGGTGATGTCGATGCAGTTCTTCTGGACAATCTCCTCGTAGTTGACAATGTTTTTGTACGTCTCCTTGAGCTTGGTGGCCAACTGCTGCTCCTCGTCCAGCATGGCCCGCGGCGGCGGCGGCTGCGGCACCACTTCCGGGGCCACGGCGGGCCCGCCCGAGCCAGGGCCGTCATGGTCGTGGTCGCCGCCGTGGGGGTCGAGCACCGGGTTCGATTCCGACAGGTCGGAGTGGTTGTGGCCGGCGGCGGCACCGGGGTGGAGGGTGGGGCTCGAGGGCACCTCGTACGCCGACGGGGTGGGGGTCTTGATGTGCAGCAACACCGTGCGGCGGGCCGGGCGCGGGTGGGCCCGGGGTGACGGGGCCGGGGGCGGGGTGGTAGCGGCGCTCTGCATGGCCAACGGCGGGTGCAAGGGGTTGGCGGTGCGCTTGGAGGCGGTGGCGGGCACGTAAGACACGCTGCTCTGGCGCTTGTGGGGCTGGCCGGTGACGGCGGCGTCGATGTGGGGGAGGGCCCTGGTGGGGGAGTCGAGGCCGTCCTTCATGGGGGCACCGGCCGGGGTTGCGATGGCCGACGGGTGCAGGTTCCGGGGTGGTGGGTCCTAACTATGGGTGCAGGGATGCAAAACCTCGGCCCAGGCTCCGGTCCTCACCGTAGCAGTGAGGGTAGACAGGCACGAAAAAACCGGCTCACGGCTCCGAAGCGTCAACCACGGAACAGGCTCCGGCACGGGACGCCGAAGGGCAGGCTGCACGGGGGCGGCGGGGAACGGTGCGGGCAGCAGGCAGGCAGCAGGCGGGCAGCGACAGCGGCAAACGCCCACACGGACAGTGATGGACAGTGATGACGACGACGCAGGCTCAGGGGCACGGCGGGATCAGACGGGAGTGGGGGGCCG